>JBBPQN010000673.1:0-13324 GCA_038092575.1 Boletus subluridellus
GGGAGAGATAAAAAGCGTGAGATCGTCGGACGGTTTCATTCGCTGGGATGTGCGGGGTGCGTACACATGAAGGTGAATGTATTCGCTTGCTCTGATGTCTGGCATCAACCTGTCGGCCTCGGATGGGCTCAACAGAACGAGCAGCTGGCCGCCGTCCTTCGAGTTTTTATGGGAGAGAATCCACTGGACAGGTCGAAGATATTGATCCATGGTTCCTCGAGTGGACTCAGGCTTGACCGTCTTGCAGAAGTCCGCCGTCGCCAAGATATATGGGCTCCAGACGTCTGCATCGTGAGTAGCTGCAGAACTCTTCTCGAGAGTTGTGAAGACGGGATGAAAAGCACTGTTCGTGTGCAATGGGGGGATCTCGCCAGTGTTCACAAATTTGACGACGTCTGGATGAAGGTGATGTTCCGCCGGTTTTGCCTCTGGAGGCAGCTCCACCTCTCGTTCACGCTCCTGCTCGCGGTTCACCTCCCGCTCTTGTTCTTCCTCCATCTGTGCACTCGGAAGTGATAGAACCCCGAGATCTTTACAACGTTGGCGGATTCCTGGATCCAGTTCCGACAAAGCACCCGAGGGATCTTTAGTTTCACAGGGTGCATAGAGATCGGCCAGCGATTTGAGCTCTGGCTGGAGCCATGCATCCGATAGCTGATCTGGCCCGAGCTCATTGTTGCAGAAACGGGACCAAGCGTCAGATCTCGATTTATGGTTCATGCCTTGTTGTGCCCAGTAAGGAGCCCGCTGCTGAATATCGGTCCAAGTCTCATGTATTGCCCAGCATAAGACGTCGACATTGTTGACTCGAACGTTCGGGTCTTTTTTGCCAGCCACAGCACGGATGCTCTGATCAACCCCGAGCGGCGCAAAAAACATGACCGAGTGACCATGACCCAGCTTGCGCATCCGCATGCAGCCTGAGTGAGAATCATAATTCATGAGATTGAGCGATCAAATGATGGTGGAGAAACGGACCTTGCACCAGATGATCTTTTGTCACCTTGGGTCCTAGTGTGACGGCTGCTCGGGACCCAATGGGGAGTTTGATGTCGGTACCTCTTGTGTGCGCATGATCCAGATAGACAACGCAACGATGTAATTGTTGAGAAAGCGGCGATGATCCCATTAATTGAGTGATGCCATTCCGTGTGAGTACCATCAATTCATCATTCTCGTTGAAATAGATGGCACCAGCAATATCGTGTGTGATGGCGAGCCATGCTTCGGCCACTTCGTAATTGGAACAATCGAGTATCTGTGCACCAACATCCAGAAAAACGCGAATTGCGGGCTGTTGCTCGACTACCATTTGGAGGAATGTGAACGTGTTCAATCGTTCGCCATTCTCGTGAGTTGCCATATAAGAGTCATTTTCGGGCTGAAGAAGATATGCAAGAGCCATGGCATTGGTTCCCTTATGGTGATTGAGGTCACGCTGGGAAATAGACATGGGTAACAGCCATCGGCCATCGTTCGTGCCCGAAAAGCCTGGCGGTCAATTCAGTGACCAAATCGAAAGACACGGGATGAACTGTTGAATGGCTCACTCACCGGTGATAACCCTTTGTCGCTTCTCTGCTAAGTCCCAGCTGGACGCGGAGAGCTTTGATGGAAATTCTTTCGCTTCCTTCGGGAATACCACTCGCGAAAGGTAGAAGTCTATGGCTTCTTTATTCCAAGAAAAAAGCGGGTATATGACCTCGTCCCATTGCTCCGACGACCTGAGGTTGATCTCGCCGAGTTTCCGAAGCGAGTCGGGCACCGATTCGCAATCATACTCTTTGACCCAGAGTAAGTATTCTGTGGATGGGTCATCCTGGTCTAGCAGAATTTCGAAAGAAACTCTCAGCTCCTCCTCGGTGAGACCGGCATAGTAGTAAGACAGGCACGTGAGAATGATGGTGATATCTGGATGGCCGAACTGGGTGTTGGGTGCCGGCACGTCTTTGGCCCGATACGGAACGGCAAGCATTGTGGTAGCTGGTTCGTCGGGGTAACGGTAGGAGTCTTCGCTGCGTCGCGGTTGCGAGACAAGGCCATAGTCAACACACCATCTCCGCTCCGCAAGAGCAAACGACAGGATTTTCGAGGCTAGGAGACCACGAAGTAGTAATAGTCCCCTCCAAATATTACTCTGGTGAGAACCCTCAGCGTACTCCTCCACAATCTTCGCTGTTCCGGGAAGGACAGCCTCGTCAGATATAAAACGCCGAATCGCATGATGTAATTCCTGGCAGATGTTTTGAAAGTTGAAACCGGGAAGCTGTCCAGCCATCACATCTTCCACAATTAACGATATTAACCGTTGACCTATGTCGGGGGCCCGCACGATGCGGACGTGTGGAAATGATCCGGGTGGGCCACAATCATACTCTATGGACTCAGAGGCATATCTGGAAAGGGAATATGCGTGCCTCTTCACGAGTCGGAGGACCTGCTGGGTAATCGTCCATCGATCAGGGTATCCATCCATGTGTTGCTGGTGGCCGATCGTGTAGATCAGTTGGAACCGGGCATGAAGGATCTCATCGCTCTCATCTAGGAGATCTCGAGCATGTGAATGCATCCATTGCTGAAGGCTCAGCCACTTGAAAGCGCTATCCGAAGCATCGCGAGCATCCTCACTGTATTCGCCATGGTTGTCAGCATGGGTTGTGTCCCTTTTGCTCGAGTGGTTCGGCGACTGGCTCAGCAATTGAAACATGCCACCCACAAGGCTATCTTCTGGCTGCTAGGGTTCGACAGTCAGCTGAGTCAATGATGGCTGAAACGATTAATCATTCTCACTGATTTGGGCGACAGGATGTGCTTGAAAATGAATTTCTGAAACTTCGGTAATGTGTGGGCCGCAAGCCTTCCCTTACGAATCTGCTCCTCTACGCTCATCAACTTGAGTGACACCACGTGCTCGGGCTGGACAAGTAGAATTCCACGTTCAGCCACGCATTGCGATATGAGCTTGTGTAGATCATCGATTTGAAGGCTGATCACCCTGTGACTGGGGTCATACTCGGGGGAACGGGAGAAGGGAAGGTGGTATATCGGCCTATTAGCGAGGCCGCCAAGGCGAACAACAAGTAATTCGAACATTTGGACCGTCAATGCTTTTGGAATAATGACACGGACGAGTTGTTTGCCATCAGCGAGAGCGGCAGCAGTGATGGGAATGATCACAGATGATTTCCCTTCACCCATGTTGACCTGCATTACAGTGTTTTCCCCGGATTGTGGCGACATCATTTCCATTGCAGTCTCTGCCTGAACACGACGAATGAGAAAATTCCCTTGAACCTACCAGGCAAGGAGCAGCGTTAGTATGGACAAGCGCTCGGACGCCAGAAACGCACCTGGATTAACAGCCAATCTGGGTACTCTTCAGGATTCCACCCGTCACATGACTCGTTCTCTAACTCCTTCGAAAACTCTTCTTCGAGACCATCCAAAGCGAATCGGAGCAATCTCCGAGCACGCTGAAGCTCCAATAGGAGTAGAGCTAATGATACCAAGCATTCCTTCCATTGTCCAGGGAGCTTGATCGTCGAGGTGGAAGCTAAATATCGCAAGAGAACGTCTGCCGTAATCGGTGGCCATTGATGAAATCGATCGAGTACTTGTTCATGCAGGTCCATCGTTGGACCCAAACTCTGCTTGACAGTGGTCAAGCCAGCCAAGTAGTTGACTCCGCACTCTGCATAGTACTTTTCAAGTGCCTCGACGAGATTCTTCCCCGCGACCCTGTAAGTCATTCGAGATTCCTCGTGAATACGTGCGCTGGCGTCAAGGTGAGCGAGGTATTCCCGTTGAAATGAGGAATCGGTCCGAAGAGCGGAGAATAATTGTTCCAACGCGGAGATAGCATATGATGATGTCTCGCTACCCTTGTTACTCTGGCGCAGTAAAGCGCTACGAGGCGGTAGTTCTGGCGCCGGTCTGTTTGAAAGCAGCTGATCGAGTGTGATTTGCACTGGTGCACGCTCGTTGAGAATACATTGCAGTGGCAAGACCGGGCGAGGAAGAATGGGTAGTCCGGGCTCTGTGAGGACACGCGTGAGATCTTCCTTGAGCTTGAGGTTGCGATAACAGCTGGAGAATAGCTGTTGGAAGTCGGTTGTTAAACTTGTCACGTCCCAGTAACGGGAATTCAACGAGACCGTCGGAGGGGTATCAGATGGCCAGTCCTTGAGTAAGTGTTTTACAGCATTATCGATACTCTGCTTCCCCGACTCGTCCCCATCAAGGTATGGTTCCTTGTGGCAAGACCTATGAATATAATGCCGCAAGACCTCCTCGGTGGGACGATATCCATCCCAAATCTTGCAGCAAACATGGATCGGTGGATCGCCCGAATGTGACTGCGATTGCTTTGCAAATGCTATGAGCATTGAGAGGAAGGCGGCCTGATTGCATGGTGAACAGTACGCCATCGTGGGAAGGAGGAATAGCAGCCGAAAGTGCTGACGAGTTCCCTCCATCTTCTCCAGGATGTCGTGTACCTTGATCATTAGTGTTTGCACAAAATCGGCATTCAGCCGTATTCCGTCGTGTAGGGAGGGTTCAGTAGCCGTATCCACAGGCATGTTGTTGTTCCACAATGCTGCCCAGTCCAATATAGTATTCATGGTGGGCACACTGACGGACCAGCGGTGAACAGCAGATGCTGCCGTGGAGGCGACATCCTCAAGTTCCAAGTCAGACTCTAGGGTCAAGTGGTCCATGTCATCGCAGCCTTCCGGGAACGTCAGTCCAGTGGTGTTCGAGGGAAATAGATATGCAGCTCGTCGCGCTGCACGTTTCACTGGTCCACTGACCGTTTCGCTGTTATAAAAAGGACGATCCCAGTAATATCTATGTAGAATTTCCCAGAACGCGGTGTTGATTTGAGGATAATGGGTGAACATCCGATACTCGTACTCATCATGAGCTTTGAGCTTCATGATTGACCGACACCCAGCGGACTGTAAGAGAGAAAGTGCTGCCTGAGCGCCCGTTCTGCCTGTGAGTGGATCAGGCCTATTGCAGTTAGTCATGGCATGCAGACAGGCAAGATATCGCATGCTCGTCAAGCTGCCATTCCCTATCAAACAACCCAGTTCGGTATCCACGTTATAGGTATGATATAGTGGTTCATCAAGACCGGAAAATGGATCGCGCTTGGTGTAAACGCGAACCTGACGAGCTTCGTGCTTTTCAGGAATGCCACTCGGTATAACGACATGTCTGGGGATAAGTTTCTCTGGAAGGTGGGTTTTCTGCCGAAGAACGAGGAGGTTCTCTAAACCGAACAATGCCTCGATGCATTGATTTTCGTCGTAAACCATGTCCTTGAAGTCACGGGACTCTAGTTCTCCTTGGTCATTGACAAAAAACGACAATCCATAACGGGGTAATGCAACAGATAGTCGTAGCACTGGTAG
This sequence comes from Boletus subluridellus, assembly GCA_038092575.1. Classification (NCBI taxonomy): domain Eukaryota; kingdom Fungi; phylum Basidiomycota; class Agaricomycetes; order Boletales; family Boletaceae; genus Boletus; species Boletus subluridellus. Next base: position 5,418 of record JBBPQN010000673.1, read on the forward strand.
GTGTTGCGGAGAGTCGATGGGGAATGCGGTGATTAGGATATTTTTGGACTGGCTCTCCGAGTCTTTGTCGGGGATGTCAAGACACTCGAAACACTTTGAAATGATTGCCCAGGTTTGGCTCCGGATGTCGATGAGGGTCTCATGACCTTTGTAGATACGATATTGTCCAGATGTGCAGTCAATCCTCCACTCCTCTGGAGATTGTTCCCAAAGCTGTTCAAGAGGGCGTATCTCGATAATCTTTGTGGACGGGTTCAACCAGTGAACATGGCCATCGACGAGTGCTGGTGGAAGGTCTTGCTGAAGTTTTCTCGAAGGAATCAGCTCGAGGATCTCATTCGTTTGACTGCATTGCGCCCGAACCAACAGGTCGTCATCTCGCAGCGAAAAGTGCACCTGCGCGTATTAGAACCCATCATAATTACGTCACGTAGGGTGGGTACACATACCTTGTGTTCGGACGTCGTGCCACTAGCGAAGGTCATGAAATCCATTCCTGGGAGATTGGATGGTACGACAAAGAAACCTTGCTGCAAACAATGGTTAGGAACACTTGTTAATATCAGAAACTGCAGCATGTACACACATCCGAAAAGATATACGAGTATTTTGAAGAGTCTCTAATCACACGGGGTAATCCGCCTAGTGGTTGACCATCCACTCGAAGCACACCATCAAGGAGGTTAAAGTACACTGTTTGGGAGGGTCGGTTCCCGGTCACTTTATTTCCGCATGTAAACCAACGAGCATTTGGATGCGCCAACCACTGCCATCTGTGTGCACTTGGCTTGTGGCCAGCGAAAATCTTGCCAACTGCGAGGTCAACGCCGTAATCTGACACATCCGCGAGGATTACATCCCTCAAGATTCGCTCGAGAGCAAGAGCGAGACGACAGTCTCGTTTAAGGAGAAGTCGTGAAAAGTCGTCACGCACAACTGAAGAGTTGAAGTTAGCTGAATTTAAAGGGTGTTCGATATTAAGGAATTCGACATACATTTAGGGCGGAGTGTGTGTATTAACAAGGCACAAGAAAGCATAGCGTCGACGTCCTCCGCGGAATGGAAGAGCTTGCGGAGAGTAATGGGGCCAACATCAAACATACTCCGACAAGTGGCAGCCATGTCCTGCAAGTGATCGCTGCGTTCTCTATTCATAGGTGCCTTTGTCAGGTTATATGATAGCTCTTGCACCCAGATGAACGTCTTTCTGCGCATGCTCTGAAGAAGTGCTATGGCCCGTTCCGATATGGGTTCGCTGGGGCATGATGCAAGCACGCGAGTGAGCAACAAAGAAATGGTACTCATCATCACCCCATCAATCAAGGCAGCTCCGACCTCCACGGACAAACTGTCGAGCTCGTCCAGAAGAACACCGCAAAAGGAGGACTCTTGGAGCTCTTGATGCCAGAGCCACGCTCCTGTATTCAAATCAAGCGGTCCGACTTGAAAGGCCGCCTGGGCGAGGAGGTAATGCACATCGCGACGACGGAGGTTAAGAGATCTACTGCGCAGCCCCCTGAGGATGTTGAGCCACTGTAGCGAGCCACCGCTCCGCAAGTTTCCAAACGCGACGAATTCGTCAAGGGAGAGATCCGCGGGACAGTCCCATTGAGCAGCCAAGACGTCATTGGAAGTGTGAGAGGTAGAACGAACATAACGCCACAGAGTGTCGTTTTCAAGCCTATATGTGAACTTCAACAAAAGCCCGAAATTATTGTCACGGCCCTTTTCCCGCCATATTGAGAGACGGTCCGTTGGGACGGGACGACCTTCTGTGAACTCGAATCTAGGATGTTGAATCGCATAACGTGATATCGGGCTGTTTGGAGATTGTCCTGGATAAAAATAGACAAAGTGGATCTGGAACGAGAGCGGTGGCCCTTCGCGGTCGACAAAGTAGGGCTGGAATGCAGGAATACGTGCAAGGAGAATGTCTTCTTTCTCTCCCTGTAACGAGGTAACATCATCATCATCATTAATGGGAGAGCACAAATAATACAGAATGCGGAAAGCGGCGGAACGCCAGATGCGAAAGCACGCCGGGGATTGTAGTTCGAATATGACCACTTTGGCGTGTAATGGCGAGGCGGGCAGTGGTGACTCTTGGCCCTCCGATGCGCCATCAGATAGATGTCTCCCAGATAGATGCTGTCGATTTTCTTGGTACGTGTCACGGGTGCGTGCGAGACAGGCAGCTTCCCGCTGCAGGCCGACACGTCCAGTGATCATTTCCATCGCGTCGTGTTCGATGCGGGCTTTCAGTTGCTGAAGATGTGGGGATTGGTCATAATGACGGACAGCAAAACTGTCTTCGGTGAATTCATTCGAAAGTACAGACCATCCCAGACGTGATCGAGATTGGCGCACAGAGAGGTACTGGAATGCACAGGCAAGACGATGGAGGCTGGTCGTCTTGCGCAGGACCAGCTTTTCCAGGGCAGGTATCGGAATTTCAGGGGAATATTCGGCGAGCATGGGAATCTCCTTCACAACTAGCTTGTCCAGTGCAACAAAAAGCTCAATCGCAGTCAGGAACATGATGGATTTCTCTTCCGGATTCTCGTCCAATAGACTGCAAAGGCTAGCCTTTGTCATGTATTTATCCATCAGGATCTCGAGCTGTGCGCATGCCTCCTCTACATTCGTGACGCGGGCAAACCAATCGTCAATGCCCTGCTCAACCGACTGCTCGACGTCATAGAGAGTAACGTCAGGGTCGGCATCATATGCCTCCTCAAAAAAGACCCCATCCGATGACAAGAAATCATCAACGGTGCCGCGGCGATGATGGCTGGGGTGGAAAGGGGTCCGGAGCGGTTCATGGCAAGAATTCGCAAGAGCGCTGCGAATGTATTCGTGACTGTCCTGGAGCGAGAGTTGTGTGTCCCTGGCCAGTTCCTCCTGGGATGGATTTTGAAATGGAAATGGGCGGTTGCTCAGTTGCATCCACCTGTCGTCAAGGATCTCTCCAAGACATGTACATGTCTTCAGCGCCATCTCGGAGATGCAGTCAGAGGTAGAGGTGCCAAACTTGCTTGAACGTCGGAAGATTTTAGATGACATCAAATGAAGTAGATCGCTGGAAAGATTTGTATTGTTTGTGTCCCTTGCAAGGGTGCATATGAAGAACAACATGAATCGTTTGTAGGAAGCACGTCCAAGAGGAGAACGATCGACAGACATCTGGATCGCGACCCTGATGAGAAGCCAAAGAGACGAGCGACGCCAAACAACCTCAGCTGAGGGATCATCCCTTTGCCGCCGGACAACATCGTCACGAATACGCTTGGTGATGCGAGAAACATCAGCAGTGCGACCAACACCTCGCAAGATGCCCATCAGAAGTGCAGTAATATATTGTGAATGACCGGGAGGAGGGGAGGGGAGGTCCGAGTCGACAGCATTGAGGCCGGAGAGAAAGTTGGCGAATTCGGATTGAAAGTCCCCATCGTCAACCACCTTGTTCGGCGTCTCGACGGCCGACCAGGGATACGAGCATATCGGAGACCCCGCCGTCTTCTCTACAGCATCACTGTGTGGGGACACCTTGAAGGACTCGAACAGTGTACTGTGCTCCTGCTTCGTGATGACAACCGCAGCATTTTGAGCTCGGATGAAAAACACAAGAATATCTATAGATTGTCAGCATGGTTCTATAAAGAACCTGTGAGCGTACCTCCTCCTTGCATTCCACGCAGCTGGGAGATGACGTGGCCTCTCTCCAGGTGCTCAGACTGGATGGAGGCTTGCAAATTGTCAAGTAACTTTGTAATTCGATGCCATTGAGGTTCAAAAATTTCATCGACGTGTGCGCTATAAGCATGCGCAGCAGTGCACACTGCACGAGCCAGTGAAAGATCGTTCTCTAGGGTATAGTCGTTGTCGCGGGGAAGTTGGACAGGAAAAAACACATGGGTAACAGCGTAATGCAATGTCGTAGAAGTATGGAGGAATGCCGGTAAGCTCGTCGTTTCAAGATTGGGGTCATCAGCGGTTGACGTGGTGGACATGGTGGTATTAAATAGGGAGGGAACGGGTGAGAATGCGGCGCTGGTTTGACACAATCCTATTGTGGCGAGTTGCAGGGACTGGCAGGTCTTCGATATACACAAAGCGTAATTTCGTTTCTTGTTCTCGACCGATTGAAATTTCGTGAGTCTCTTCTATGGCTGGATGACCTCAGACCTGTGCATAACAAGTTCTGCTAAGGAACCACGAAAATAGTGTTCAATGAATCCTCCCGAGTCTGAAGACCACCACACCGTCCAGGGAAGAACTAACGTTCTCGAGAAAAGGATGCCGGGTTTCGTCCCGACGATCACCAAGTAGGTCTTGAGGGGCATTTTGTCTAAATGCATTTCTTGTTCTCAACCGAAATCCTATGAGTCACTTCCATCCCTGGAGTAGATTTCAAAGGTTCTGTTAATTCCAGCGTTCGAATGGCACGCTCAGTCGATGCGTAACGCGGAAAGAAGTTCGGAACACTCTCGACCACCTCCATGAGAGGCTCGAGGAAACGTACGAGGAAATCCTCCTCGCTATCAGCACTCGGGCTCGGGAGCGGTAACTACCCCAACCAGCTTTACTTTGGGTCGTCGCGGCGTTACGACCTCTGCAACTAGACTCGGACGAAGTTATGAAGGGGCTTTATACCAACCTCGAGGCGCAAACACAAGATTCCCACCCGGGACCGATGCACGGTAGGACCTTCACCAAAAAGACGGACACTATCATTCCATCTCAATGCGAACGTGAACTCTAACGACTGATCTGCGTGTTTGCGAACAGACCGGACACCTTGTGGCCCCGCAGTACCTCATGAGCAAGCTCACTCGCGCGAAATCACCGTAGTACCACTGAAGGTGGGAGCTTGCGCACTTACAGCTACTCCGAGTCTGGTGACTCAAGTGGTACACCACCGGCCGATCCGCCAGCGTCTTCTCCCCATGACACAGCCATTTTTCGATGACGTGCTCGACATTGCTCTTGGACACCTCGCACCAGCAAATTCTGGATGACATACTACATAGCGCCTGACGGGGACGCTCGACAGCGATCGCATTTCACTCAATTGGACGCACAGGGACAGCGATGATTAATAATTAATGACCGTCAGTCGTCTTTTCCGATAAAATAGAAGTTGACGTTGTGGTTCGACGGGTCCCCAGGCCATGGATAATGGATTCGACAGGGCCGCTCAGGTACACCTGAGATAAGAGCCACGTGTTGAAACGATCATCGAGGTCTCGTGGTCGAGACCAGGGCGTAGGTACAAGTGTAGCAGCGATGTCGAGAAAGCCGCGTTATGAAATGTGATACACGCTGGGATCTATATAAGAAAAGAGCAGAAACCGAAAACAGAGATGCACGAGATCACGAAAGCAGACACGAGGTAGGTATTCGAGTACGAGATCTGGGGGAACTAAATCAAGGAAGACGGAGAGAGCGGTTGAGAGCAATACGTGGGCGTTACCCCGCTCGAGTAAGGGGATAGGACTGGCCGCGCTGTGCCCGAACCATGACCGAATCCTCGAGCTCGTGACCATCGTCGTGAGGGCGTACATAGTTTTCACAAGGGTACGAGGGTTAGCAATACAGAGCAAGGAGGCACGGATCGTCTGTCACAAGGTCATCTCGAACCGTGACGAACGCGCAGCAAAAAAAGAGTATTCAGCAACGGGCGGGATATGCAGCGATGAGGGGAGACAGATGCGCAAATCAGTAACAAAGGGGGGAAGAAAACACATGCAAGTAGAATAGTATAAGTGGGCAAGGAAGGACATTGAAGGGACGTAGGGGGCAGTCTCCGTGAATATTTTTCGGCACCGACGACGTCCGCCTGCCCATCCTCGCCTGTCCAATCTGCACCTTGGACGCTGCGAGACGTCACTGACTCCGCGTTCAGGTCGTCGGACCGTCCTCGGATCGCCACGATCGTTTGAGAGGATTCCGTCCTTGTCCGTTAGCACCAGTAAGCGAGGACCACTCCGAAGACGGTGGATCGTGCCCGTGCAAGCTGTTGGATGGACATAACGAGGACAGGGACGGGGAGAGATTCGAGTGCATTAACGGCGTGTAATGTAACCGTGTTTGAGGCTGATGCGGGATTGGGATTGTGGTGGTGGTGGTGGACGAAGAAGACGGGCACGGTTGACCAAGTGGAACAGTTGCCATGTGCCCCGTCCCCACCATGCTGGAAGAAGACCCGGGGACAGCTCCGCTACTCGCACGCGCGCCCTCGAGCGCCTGTAACTCCTCTTGCAGCCGTTGGTTCGCAAACTTGAGCTGTTGGAGTTCGTATTGCCAACTTGATCCTCGACCGGTTTCCAAATCCTCAAAGAGCGATGCGCCAGAAGGGTGCATTAAGGGATCTGGCTCGTCCGTATCATGGCTCAGTGCGTGGCGAGGATTAGGACGAAAGCCTGTGTCGTTGTTGCTCGACTGGTACTCCATATCTGATAGCACGGTGGCTTGACATACGATAGGACACAACGGGTTATTGAGTGGATGGATGAGTGAGGTCGGGGTAACACCGATGGACGATGTCGAGGGTGGCGCGTGCCTGCAGGACCGTGGTGTGCGGTAAAACACGAGCCGTACGGGTACCACATGTAGTTCTTTATGCACCAGAGACGTCGTCACGACCGTGGGTGGAGGGTCGACCATGCTCATCACCTACAAACAACCAGACGGGAAAAAAAGAGCAAATCCTTTAAATGACCGTTATAGAAGCTAGAAGAGGAAGAGACATACCTCCGGCGTATCCAACTTCGCTAACTCAGCTTCGACACGCTCTCTCATACCACTTCGACTATCCCTCGACATCGCCCAGAGACTTCTCCCAATCACCTCACCGGGTCCCCATCCGAGCACGTCCCTCACGCTCGCAGAAGCCACTAGGAAGGTACCCTGAGACGATAACAGCGCCCAAAATTCCAAGGGATCAATCGATCCTGCTCCAACGGCCTCACCCGGAGACGTCCTACTTAGCCTTGAACCTGAAAATCGAACAGCGGTCAGAACTCCACATACTCGAGTCCAGTAGGAGGGAAAAGAACCTACCTGTCGTCACACGCGAGCCACCGTGGGTATCTCGTCTTTGGCATCTACCAACGCCACCTGCCTTGTCGATGCTACCCCACCGCACGACGGGCATCCATCGCGAGCGTGCAGAGAGTATGATCGCCTTCCGCCCTTTTCCTGGCTCAACGTGAAGCCTGCCACGACATTCAAGCCAAACATATGGCGGTGTTGCTTCATCGGACGGATCATTTGAATACAGTGTCCCCGACGAAAGTGGTGATTGCGACGCCGATGCGGATGTGGATGACGACTGGGAAGGAGAAAAGTCACCCTGTTCGGTAGAGGTGTCCTGCGCCTCCCTAGACGGAGAGAACGTCGACGCCTTCGGTAGAGCTCGGAAGAGCAGATCCACCGACTTCGGGAGAAGATTGGACGCCGACCCTGTCGACGAGCCAACATCGCCTGTCCCTGAAATATTGAGCCCACTGACACTACCCTCCTTCAACTCTCTCATAAGTGGTACTAGATCGGCAGGATGACAGACATCTGATATGCTCCTACCTACAAGCTCCTGTGGTTCATAGCCGAGGACAAGCCGAACCGAAGGTGCAACGTAGAGGAAGGCACCTTTTAGAGATAACACGAGCAAGAAATCTGGGAGAAATTCAAGAAGTAGAAGTGAGAGGGATGGGGATAACGAGGCGGGAATCGATCCGGCCATTGTATTACCGCTAGCCGACGTGCGATTCACAGAAGTGGAGCTAGGTGGTGGGGCCACGAACATCGTGAGGGGGGTCGTCGCATTGCTGCCCTGCTCCGCTGATCCACTTGAAGCACCAGTTGGACCAGAGATGTTTGTGCCTGTCGAGATTGGTACGGAGTCC
>JBBPQN010000674.1:0-13315 GCA_038092575.1 Boletus subluridellus
AGCAAGCTATCTGGAGTATGAGACAAACGACGGACACATTTGAGCAAACGATACGGACGTGTCTATCACCTGGCAAGAAAGTGCTACAAACGGCGTAGCCACAATCCATAGTCCGAACACATGCTGTTGTCTTCACGTTCCACAACTTGAGTGTTCCTGTAAGAAGCATGAGATACACCGACCGTTATACCAACATGCCTACCGTTAGATGCAGAGGCTAAAAGCTGATCATCAGAACTCAGACAAAGTGTCCGCACATCTGTTCGATGTCCCGGTACATCGAGTGAATATATTCGACTAGCTTCAGGGACTTGATCTTTCGATTTTTGAGGCGGTGGAATATCGTAGACCTCTAACGCATTCGACGCAAGCGCTAGAAGGATCTGCATATTATGTGAGCGAAAGCTTCTATCGTCTGTAAACAACTGACCTCGACCCTTGCTTTATGACCATGGACATCTTTGGTACTAAAATCGAACGATCTGACTTTTCCACTCGCTCGAACAACCAAATAAGGTGTGAACAAGTCGACGAGGCCAATTTCACCCGTGCCTATTTCATCATCATCCGGCTCTTTTTCTTGTGGCTCGGATTTTCCCTCTTTTTCTTTCGCACGTTTTCGGCGCCGCGCCTGTTTCTTGCGCACTTCGTCTTCCGTCCGTATGCGAAAGACTTCGATAGATCTATCGTGTGACTGGACAGCAACATAGGGCTCCGAGTCGTGGAACAAAACTTGGGAAACACGATGACGCGAAGAAAGAGGGAGTGTAGCAACCGCTTGGATCATCTTGTTGATCTATAGAGGCGGAGTAAGCCTACTCCTCCATAAACATCTTGGGTGATACATACTTCTCCAGATTCCGTTGTCTTCAAACCTGCTGCGACAGCGTCGTAATCTATCTTCCATGCTTTTAGGTCTCCTTCTCCGCTTCCGGTGAAGATGAGATTCTGCTGGGGACTAAGATCCATTGACCACACTTCTGAACGATGCGCAACGACAGTCTGCACGCAATGTTGGGTGGAGAGATCCCATAGCTTCAACAGAGTATCTTTTGAGGTAGAAATAAGGAAGCCATTCGAGGACCCAGAGGAAGTTGAGGGTAGATCCGAGGGGAGCAAGAAGCGGACGCCAGTAATCTGATCACGATGACCCCGAAGCCTGAGGTGTAATATGTAAGCGACGAAAACCCAAGACAGAGTTCTCTGGTGAGTTACCGATAAAGGCCAACATCTGCAACGAGATCCCATAGGATCAGGTCTGTATCTTGCGAACCAGATGCGAGCCTTACACCTTGTCTGTCGAATGCGAGTGCCGTTACGGCTTTTCGATGACCATTGAAGGTCGCACGAACAGAGCCAAGAACACTGTCCCACAAGCGAACTGAACCATCCGCATACCCGACGGCGAACATATTTTGCTGAGGGGAGCGTTGAATGCATGTGACTTCTGCTCTGTGGCCGGTTTCATGCCACATCGCAAACTGTGGTGATTGTCAGGGCAATTCGAAAAGGAAAGACAGATAACTTGAACTACCATGTATCCTTTCTTCATGTCCCAGACAAGGACATCTTCCAGAGCGGGGACATATGCAAATTTGCCATCGTATAAGGAATTCGACGAGACGCTGCAAATCAGACCAAAGGCCTGTACGGTGGGTCAGACAACAGTAAGAAAGACGTTTCAAAGCTTGGTTTGCTACCTGTGTTGGGCCGTGCCTGAGATAACTCTGGACCATGGTTGATGGTCACTTCAATCGAGAGGTAACATTGCTTGGCATATACTACATCTCCGGATTAGGAAGTCACTTTGTACCAGTCCTGCAGACATCCTCCCCCAACCAGAATACTTTCACGATTTATGTATTGAATTTCTGTAAAAAAAAAAACGGTCATGTGGACGCGGCCGGCCCTGGGTAGCCTCTCAGCTCGTATCCCACTATGGACATCACATGCCCTCGGCATAAATTACATGATTTATATAAAAACATGGGAGCCGAGTTTGCTCTCACTTCCCATCATCGCTCCAGATCATGATGTTATATCCAACAGCCCCGGAAGCTGCAAAGCGTTTCTTGACTTTCATCAATGCCTCGCCAACACCTTTCCATGCTATTCAGAACGCCGCCGTGCGATTAGAAGCAGTTGGATTCCAAAAGGTTTGCGCACTTTGTTCAGATGCCATCAGTCAGCGTGACCAATATGCTCAGGTCAGGGAGGTCGATGACTGGGAAAAGGATATTAAACCCCGGGGAAAGTACTACTTCACGCGGTATCACGATCTAACACCTTACCCGGTTCCCGATTCCTCATTTTGTGTGTCCCCAGAAACCAGTCCTCCCTGCTCGCATTCACCATTCCTCCAAACTGGAAACCGGGTGCGGGTGTCTCCATTGTGGCAACTCACGTGGACAGTCCTAACTTGCGCGTGAGTTGTATGAAACGCCAGCTCTGGCCTTGAAACATCCCTTGTGTCAGGTTCGTCCGGTGTCAAAGAAAAGCAATGTTGGATACCTCCAAGTTGGCGTCGAAACCTACGGCGGAGGAATCTGGCACTCGTGGTTTGACCGCGATCTGTCTTTGGCAGGACGGGTTGTCGTCACCCACCGAGACGGGTCTTTCCAGTCGAAACTCATCAAGGTCGATAGGCCCCTTCTGCGCATTCCGACTTTAGCTATCCACCGTAAATATCCCCTAATACTTACATGTACACTTACTCACTGCTTTCAGTGGACGGGAGCGTCAACACCTCGTTCAAGTTTAATCAGGAAAGCGAATTCGTACCGATTGCGGGCTTGATCGAGGGTCAACTCAATCAAGAGACTAAGAGTTCAGGCAAATCCTTTGCATCCAGCATTCAAGAGAATCACCACCCAGCACTTTTGTCGATTCTCGCCAGTGAACTTTCCGTTTCTCCGGAGGAGATCTATGACTTCGAATTGTATGTGTACCGTTATCTTAGAGTTCACCATTAAACCTCTCCTGTCAGGCATTTGTACGACACCCAGCCCTCGGTTTTAGGAGGTATAAACAACGAATTCGTTTTTAGTCCCCGCTTGGACAACATGTTCTCATCGTAAGTTGTGATATTACCTTTCAATATGCATAGCTACCTACAGATCAAGGTTTTGCGCTGTGGAAGCATTGGCGGGTCACGTGGAAGACTCTAGCTTCCTTGACCTCGAAGGGAACGTGAGTTGCATCGCTCTGTTTAACCACGAAGAAGTTGGCAGCGTGTCGACCTCTGGTGCCGAGTCGTCTTTGATCCCATCACTCCTCGAGAGGCTCTCTCCATCGCCAGCTCTTCATTCCCAATCAATTGCTCGATCTTTCCTCGTGTCGGCGGACATGGGTCACGCGGTCCACCCCAACTACACTTCCAAACACGAGGAAAATCATAGGCCCAAAATCAATGGAGGGATGGTTGTCAAGACCAATGCTAAGCAGCGCTACGCTTCTGACGCTATTGGCACATTTCTTTTCAAGAAGCTCGTTGAACGCAGGGGTGGGAAAGTGCAGGAGTATGAGGTTCCCAACGATATGTAAGTTGGTGCTCATCTACAAGTACCGGATATCATTGGAACACGCCCTTAGGGCTTGTGGATCTACTGTCGGCCCAATGCTTTCAAAACTTGGGGTTCGCACTGTAGATGTTGGCAATGCCATGCTCTCCATGCATTCCATAAGGGAGACGGCGGGGTCGCACGATGTTCAGCATGCCATCGATGCGTTTGGTTCCTTATTCAAAGGGTTCGCGGAGCTCGACCAGACACTTTCGGTCGATTGACGAGATTAGGTGTATACATAATAAAGGAGACGCGAACTAGCACACTTGTGTTAGTAGTACACAGGATGTCGAGCACAGCGATCTAGGACTAGGTGAACACGAGTGAGATCGGCGATATGAAATGTGGATATTGAATAAGTTATCGTTTTTGCCGCTTTGTAGAGTCATGTGGTTCGTTGCTGGTACCCGACAACAGTTTCCGTTTCTTTGCCGTCCTGGAATAGTGGGCAAGAACCCATTCTTTTTCTGCCTCCGCCTGTTCAATGGTGCCTTGTTTTATCTCATACGCTGACAAGACTATCACTCGGTGCGCAAGACAAACGACCACGTAAACGTACGTTTCATTTCAAAACGAGGTCCAACCTCGGCGAGCTGAACATCTCCAGGAATTTTGACAAATACGTGATGTCTATCGAGTCGTCAACCAGGTCTCGAATTGTCGTGTAATTTTCAGTGCTTACCGGAACGAGATGAAATCGTCTTCATTTGCAAATGTCATGACACGTTTGCTGTCTTCTTTTGGCACGGGAAACAAGAACTTAAGTACATCCCTTATCCGCATCCCGAGCTTCGAGGTGAATTGCTCAAATATGAGGTGTGGGTATTGTTCTGATACGGTGGACGATTTATAAGAGCCAATATCATGACGAAGGGCAACGTTCTGAAGCGTAAAATGAACGGTTGGACCGTGGGGAAAGTGGGAAACGATCAATGCATCTGAAAAGCATAAATTGACCAGTCAGGGCGCTACCGGATTACTGCTTACCTGGGATACCCCGGTGTTCGTGCAAAACAATGAGATCAGTTATATCGTTGGCACGACATGCGTCTGCTAGTTCCTTTACGACATAGTTTCCGCGATTTATTCGATGCGCGTTGGGAAATACCAATCGCATCTCCTACGCAATGATCATGGTATGGTTACTTCATGGAGTGGGGCTGACTGGTACCTTTGCGAATTGAAGAAGTTTTGAACTGGGATCTCTTGAAGTGGTTATCATGATCTTGGGATCATTTACACCAGCGCGAGAGTATTCGTTGTCGATATGTGTCGAAGGCTCTACAATCTCCGTGAGTCCATCAGTGTGTACCAAACGTTGTGGAATGGCAATGCTCACCTTCCTGGGCTTCATCGAATGCGAGATCTTTCCCTATATCCTTCGCATCCTTTTTGAGTTCTGTCGGAAGCGGTTTTCCCGATGCAAGCGCATCCTTGAGCTGACGTTTGCGCTCGAAGGTTTGGCGTTCTTGCGCTTCCAAGGATTTTTCGTATACATATTGCCTGCGCTCGCGAGCTTGTCGCCTTAGCTGAGGGAAGAATGAGGGTTGTTGTAAGTGAAGCTGATCTTCACACTCACCATACTTGAGACGAGAATATTGACACCACGGCGAGAGCAGACAAATTTGGTGATCACGTGACTGGATGTGGACAGGGCGCCGACGTCCACACACCTAGTTATTTCAGCACTGTGTTATCTGCGGACGGCTTGAGGGCTACGTCGGACGAGCATGTGCTTTGTTTCTATTGTTGGAGCTGATTCCCAATGCCATGCGGAGTGGAGGTGCACAACATGTCACAATAACGCGTCGCGTAATGTTGAACCGGCCAAATACGCGCAACGCATCCGACGACGCATAAAAACCAGCGTACATCCAGAACTTTGGTGTTCACCAATACAGTTCTCATTATTTGTATATTCTCTGCCTTCACTTCCTCATGGCTGCCCTCCTCGCTCCTCCTCGTGTACCATCTCCCCTCCCTACTCCTAGCAAGAAGGTGGGATATCTCCAACTTTTTCGCGTCACCTCTCACCTCTTTTCCAGGCTGCAGAAGCGATCGCTGCCTTCTCGTTAGACTCCCCTTCCAAGCCGCCCTCCCCGAAGGAATGTTTGATTGATGACAAGAAGCGCTCAGTCTCTCCCGATACCTTGACTGAGGAGTCCGACTCAGAGGAAGACGAGTTCCTTGCTCTTCGTACAAAGTTCGTTGGCGAGGTGGATCTTCCGGAGGGTGAGTGTTCCTCTCTTGTTCCATCTACTTCTCATTCAACGCTTTGTGCAGGTGAAGAACCACTCTTGAAAGAGTCCAAACGTCGATTCGTTCTCTTCCCTATACAATATCACGAGGTCAGTATTTTGCCTCATCCCCTCGAAGCTAAATTGACATGCCTTAAGATATGGCAAATGTACAAGAAAGCGGAAGCATCTTTCTGGACCGCCGAGGAGATGGACCTCTCAAAGGATCTCCACGACTGGAACACCCGTCTAAACGACAATGAGCGCCATTTTGTATCCCACGTACTGGCGTTTTTCGCCGCCTCAGATGGCATTGTCAACGAGAACCTCGTTGAGCGGTTCTCAAACGAGGTCCAAGTCGCCGAGGCTCGCTGTTTCTATGGTTTCCAAATCATGATGGAGAACATTCATTCGGAAACATACTCCCTTCTGATTGATACCTACATCAAGGATCCCGCGCAACGTGAATATCTTTTTGACGCCATTGAGACAATACCTTGTATCAAGCGCAAAGCCGAATGGGCTCTCAAATGGATCACGGACCAACGCTCAACATTTGCCGAACGCTTAGTTGCTTTTGCCGCTGTCGAGGGGATTTTCTTCTCGGGTTCCTTCGCTTCTATATTCTGGTTGAAGAAGCGTGGCTTAATGCCTGGTCTCACCTTCTCCAATGAGCTAATCAGCCGTGATGAGGGAATGCATACCGATTTCGCGTGCTTGCTCTTCAGCCACCTCAAGCGGCGTCCTCATCCAGATGTTGTCCGGCACATCATTACGGAGGCCGTCAAGATTGAACAGGAGTTCCTGACCGGTAAGGTATCTGACAATTGTAATATGTCGGGCGCTGACCTTGGTTCTTAGATGCACTGCCTGTTGCTCTGATCGGAATGAATGCCAAGCTCATGTGCCAGTACATCGAATTTGTCGCCGATCGTCTGTTGGTTTCATTGGGGAATGAGAAGGTCTATAACGTGACCAACCCATTCGATTTTATGGATATGATTTCGCTCCAAGGCAAGACCAACTTCTTCGAGAAGCGGGTGTCCGACTACTCGAAAGCGAATGTAAACCATAACAATCAAACAAGCGAAACGGCTGCTACCAAGGCTTTGTGAGTCATCTTGATTAATGTCTTTATCCCTTCGAGCTGACCATCGCGGTAAACAGCTCATTAGACGAGGATTTCTAAGCTTGCATTTTTGTTCCCGTGCATTGGGGTACCTTTTAACCATAGCGCTACCTCACGATGATATATATACTCCATGGTACTCCATTTGTAGATTTTCTTAGTTACATCATTCATCATCCTGTACTATTATCCCATGTTATCCATTACTTAGTGACGCCCAATAGCATTATTCCGACCACACTGGATGGGTTGTGTTAATCCTTGGACGGACACGGCATAGTAAGATTCCGCTAGTTTCCTAAATGCCAGCCCACATATCTGCCTGTTGTGACCTCAATCATCAAGTGGAGTTCGTGATGGCATTTTTAATCCCCACTGTTCCCAAGGACCTGACTTCACTATGGGCATGAATGTCTTCGCACCCCAAGTGATGGCATAATGCTGAAGCACTAGATTCAGTTCCTCGACTTCATCAAGCAATTCGAGGTGGGATATCCTGTATGCCAGAGATATCAGACGAAGGCCCAGGAACGCATGCTCAGAGCGACATAGCAAAGAACTCACCGCTCGAGCTCAGAGCGATCGATGTATTTCTCGCGTACTTCGCTCAACGTCAGAGCATAAGAGAACGTGAACCCGTGTTGAGTGAGACGTTCGCGGAGTGAGTCAACCGTGGGGTACGGCGCCGCACCCGGCAAGGACACATTCCTTGACTAAATATTACAACTGAAGTGAAAGCACCGAGTGGGGAATGAGGTAGAAATACCCGCAAATTATTCAACATGACTTGACCAAAGGCGTCTTGGAGGCCAAACATCTCGTATATAACGGCTCCAAGAATACTCCCGTCGTGGGTGGAGGCGAAATGATTCACGAACCAGTCGACAAGGGCAGAAGCCGACTCGGGTGACATGTAAACCAACACGCACTCGAAAAGCAAGAGGGTGGGGAGTGATGGCGACAGTAGCCCATCGAGCAGCGGTGCCAGGGAAGTGGATGGCGGGTGTCGCAGATCACATGGAAGTAAATGATACTTGCTCGAGTGCAGTGCAGTTCCACCCGACGCTTGGAAGTTTGAGATGACCTCCCGGATCCATCATGCCGCAGGAACTCACCGATAGTAACATCCTCGGGTGAACCTAGAACTGCACTGAGCTCTTTGCTTTTACGGATAGCCATCGCCTTCTTGGTGGTGACATCCGGGAAGTCAAGTTCGAAGTATGATTTCAAAACATGGGAGCGAGGCCCGGTCTACTGAAAGTTACCATCATAACCCAAAGTAAGATCAAGGACGAGGCACGCACGCCGATACGCCAGAATCTTGTATCGCTCCCAGCTCCAAGGCTCACGATCTGGCACACCGTGTTCTGTTGTTCACAGAGCCCCAGCCATTGATCAACGAGCGCATCGATGGACTTGGAACGAACGTAAGTTCCGATGTTGATCAAGGGAGGACGGACAGGCTGGAACTGGGCACGAGGAAGGAGACGCGTAATAAACGGATCCTCGATATAGCCCTTCTTCACCGCGGAGAGTCTTGCAAGAGCTGCATCGGTATCGGTTTGCCGAATGGCACTGTCACCATCTGTGCCACGTTCGCGACCGAGTGGTCGAGATGGGGGGAACATCCTTCGTTTCAAAGTTGGCAGTATCTATGAGTATTGACAATAGTCTCTTGCTAGGCTGCGATATTGATGTTACTGGAGGAAACTACAGGATATCAAATTTGGTTCATGCGACACAAGCCAACGAGTCCTTAGTTGCTACTGGCAAAACAGTACAGTAGTGCATTTGGGAGCCTTCCTGAGGGGGAGCGCGTGAAATGCAACTGCAGGCTTTCCAAGATTCTGTCGATGTACTATTCTGCCTCTGAAAAGCTGGCGTTCCTGGCGAACGCGTCATGAATGCGGAGGTGTGTCGGGTAATAATCGGATATTTCTCGGGTTCTGGAGCAGTAAACGTCACGGTAGTCGTCTCGAACACCCCGGAGAGTCGCGCATTTCACCACATAAGTAGGTATCGGATATTTCAACTAAGCAGCGATGGGGTCATATAGGTTTCAGATGATGAATCATAGGTTCATCGAGGTATTCCCCTTGAAGCTTGCGTGTAACCGAACTGTATGCAGCATAATGATACTGCCCACTTTGAGCAACAACACCACGAATATCATGGTACAGGGGAAGGACGCACTTTCTTACATTCTTCTTAGTCGGTGTGGGCGAGCTTGACTTTCCATGTTTGCCGGAATTCTGGCAAGGATAGTCCCACATAGTAGTCGACCGACGGACGTGAAGTATCTCGTACCAATGCCCTCAAAACATGCTAACACGTTGTCAGACGGAAGGATAAGCACTCACGCATCGTTGCGCTAGCTGGTGAGAACGAGCTGCTTCCTTCGACATGTAGACCCACGTTATAGATCCAGAATCACGCATGGATTGTGTCGGCCCTAGTTTACTCAAGACGAGACAATAAGATGAGACAAGTGGACGATCAACGATGTTTCTTTGCTTCTGCTAGTTTCTTCCCTTCGGTTTCTTCCAAGGACTTTCTGTCTTCCAAGATGGAGGTAACGATGTAAGCTACAAGCACCAGGTTTGCGGCACAGACGGCAGTTATGGCAGCATAATTATGGTTACCTGTGAGACATACAGTAAGTGGTATTCAAGCATGATTGGCAGTAGCTTCGCACCTCCCCACATGTACCTGAGCGAAATAAAGTAAGAGGAAATCGGTAGAACTGCAAGCGTGACCGCGAAGAGCAACAACTTGATGAGAGCTCCCCTGAGTGCGTGTGATTCATGTGGAAGTCACCACGTAAAATGTAGCCACACACCTTGAGGCCGCTTGCGCCGTCGCGTTAGCAGTTGCAGACTGGTCACTCATAGCGGTATAGGAGACTCAAACTGTTTTTCGAAGTTGAACGTTGAAACGTTCTTTACAGTAATAGGGTGGCAGTGCACCTAAACTTAAAAACGATGGACTTGCTCGTTGAACGGTTGAACCTCACACTGTCCTTACCCCAGACTGTCACATATCAGACAGTCCCTCGCGACCACGATTCTGCTTTTGCAAGATGTCTTCAGGTGATATCAACAATGCGATAGCTCCTGCATATGCAGCCGCTGTTCGCGACGTGCGCTACCACAGCGGTATGATCTGGAGACGTAGTGTTTTGCATGGTGCTGATTCCACCTTCAGTCGCATGTCTCACTTTTTTGGTTTGGCACTGCTTTCTAACATTTGATAATGATGTTCAATATATTTGGACGTACGCATCGAGTCTGGTCGTCGTTCAGGTCAGCTTTCTGACACCGTCTCTTTGACGCCTACAGCATGCGGAATAAGAACTCCCTGAAGTGGGTCTACTTCTTTCTTCGCTATGTTGTGATACTCGCATGTGTGTGAGTGCATTGCAACGTATCCCATACACATCTCGTCGAGACTCACCGATTTCACCCTAGAATGCACAACTGGTTGGTCGGACAATTGGCGGATGGCAGCAACCCCTCCATGCTCTGCAACATATGGCACACCTATGTCCCAGGTTTCGCACAGAGTCTTGCAAGTTTGCTGGAACTTATTTTGGCCTCTCGCAGTGAGTCCAATGTGACTTCTCCTTTGTAAGATGCAGTTCGGCTAGACAAAGCCCACAGTACTTGCTCTATTTAATCGATCCAGAAGGATAGCTTTTCTACTGTCGATTTTGATCTTGATGGAATTTGCGGGGACGATGAGAATGCTATGGTTGCAGAAAGACCCGGCCTTTTACCAAACGTGCGTTCTATCACAAATGACCGAGAATGGCAGGTATCAAAGGTGTGTCCTAGCTCCACTCTTTGTTGCGAGTGCATATAATCAGCGGGTTCGCTTAGCATATTAGTGTTCATCGTCCATTGTGTACTTGTTGGCCTGACGTTGTTCAAGTACTTCCTCGCTTTCAGGGCAGGTTGGAACAGGGCCCCACTCGTATCACTCGTGGTTCGTGATGGCGGCACGATGTATGCTACGATTACTTGTGAGTAGACGTCACCAGCGACAGTCGGATCAGTCAGTTCAGTACTGATCCGATGACCCAGTCGTACTCTTATCATTGTTCGTCGTATGTGATTTGGAGAACGAGCGAGAGACTGCTATCTTTTTGTTTGTGTTCCTTGTTTGGCGTCGAGTGTTGTTGATGCTTAGCCTTTTCTTTTTCTTTTCTGCAATTCAGCTGGGTCGTGTCTCTCTTCAGTATCTCAGTACGATCCCGTTTGGTCTTGGGAATGTGCTCATTCGTGACATTGCATCTAGGGGTGTCGTATGATACTAAGCATGGAGCGCTTTGCAAGAAGGGAGATATCGATAGAACACCCAATCTTCACGAGCCAAATTAGCATGACAACAATTGAGTACGATATTCAGGATTGATCCGCTCCAATGTTGGAGTCGCATCATCCTCAACCGCGCCAACGAGCGCTGTTGAACGCTGGTATCCACAACTTCGGTCGCGCAGTCGAGTGTTCAAACTTTGGAGTCACTCGTGAAAACTATTCGCTGGCTATAGCTAACAAGGTCTATCGGTAAATTTAACCTGGCCTCTGAGATCAAACTCACTTCGCATTTCAGAGTCTCTCTGGCAGGAGTCGTGGGTTTTTCTATTCCTCCGGTCCGGAGGAAAGATCTTACGGATGCTCTCATGGAGGTCACGGCACTGTGCTATCTTTACGAACAACTGTCCTTATCGGAGTCTTGGGCCCGCCTGGTGGTCATCAGATATTCCCCCTCCCAACAGCCATGACCACCATCCCTTCTGCCACAGTATGGGGATCACTTACTGCTCGCAAACACGCACTTTTGATTCACGGATTAACCTCTTCTTCGCATACATGGCATGGGGTAGCCTCCTCCTTGGCTGCTCAAGGTATGTCTCGGCAGGTGTTGCTCGATTGGGGGTGCTGAGCACCTGCAGGCTATCTGGTCACAGCGCCTAACCTCATCGGTCACGGATTGCGGCGGGCTACAGACTATCACATGGACTCGATAGTTGAAGATCTCCGACCATATCTATCCGCAAGGAATTATGATTTGATCATGGGTCATTCACTTGGCGGCGTAACTACCATGTCCCTCTTCCCTCATTTGTCCCAGTCGCACCCAACAGCCATCATCCTTGTTGACCCTCCTTTGCAACAAGGGGCGGAGAAGATTGCAGTCAAGGATGCAATATTTTCTGCTTCATGCATAAACGTTAAGGATGCGGGTACCTATCAGGCCGAAAATCCTTTGTGGACGGAGAAGGATGCCGTCTACAGGGAGCTCGGCACCCGTTTGGCGGACCCCGAGGCTGTCCATGGTATCTACGGGGTACGATCCAGCTAATTTGCTGTCTTGGCAATTTGTTTATTTTCTCTGCTTGCTACAGCGAAACCAACCATGGAACTTCCTCCATTATTTCAAAAAGACGTCGCCAAAATGGAAAGTGACCGTCCTAATTGCAGATCCTGCGATCCACCAGACCTGCTTTGCTGACGACCTCCAACCATTTCCTCATGTTCGACATGTCTATGTACCCAACGCTGGGCATTGGATACAGTATGAGTTCCCTGATGTTGTGGTTGAAGAGGCACTGAAAACGGTTGCCGAATTGGAAGTAGTTTGACACTGTCCGTAGTTTTGTTGATGGTGATAGTTAGTTCAAGTTGTCAAATTATGTAACCGACACGGTCCGGTGCAAGTTAGCCTACAAGAAGTTGAGCCACATCCTCTGCTGGTACTACATAGCCCATGTCCAACTCCTTGCCGTCCTCACCAAGGTATGCGCAGCAGCCAACGATACAAGAAGACGAGACGCCGGAACAACCAAAAGCACTCCCTCGGCACCACCTGAGTCGCTGGTTGGATGTCGGGCAGCTTCTGACGCGCTCTGAGGCTGACATATTGCTGTTCTCGACTGCTGTCAAGCTTCTTCTCTTCCCCTCCTAGTGAGCTTGGATCACGCATGTTTATAGACCTGACTCTGAAGTATAGTACAGTCGTTCCACAGATTTTGAGGTGCACCGCAACTGGCTTGCGATCACCTACTCGCTCCCCATTTCCCAGTGGTACTATGATGTGCGCCGTCACGTAGTATTGATTATCGTTCCACATTGACCAGTCCAGCAGACCACATCACAATGGAGTGAGATGCCCTCTTGACTTGTGTTCACGAAAACATTGATTCGTGCTACAGCGCTCGACTACCCACCATTCTTTGCTTATTTTGAAAAGTTGTTGTCAATCCCGGCATCACTCATTGATCCCCAGATAGTAAACCTTCACAACCTGAACTATGACGCGTGGTCTGTTGTCGCATACCAGCGAAGCACAGTGATATTGACTGAGCTTGTCCTCGGAGCAGCGTT
>JBBPQN010000675.1:0-13296 GCA_038092575.1 Boletus subluridellus
GTGAGTCGTTTCGCGCGGAAGCCATTCAAGTCGTTGGCGAGCCGTTTGGGCCGCAAGTGAGTTATTTCGTATGGGGGGAAGCCATGCAGGAGGGTGGGTGACAACGATAGCGGGAGAGTATGCAGGAGCGGGGACGGCAGGCGAGAGCGACAGTAACGGTGACGGTGAGGGCGAGGGCGAGGGCAAAGCACGACGGCGAGTGTGGGGACAAAGAGAGTATGCAGCAGCGATGACACAACACACATAATCGCGTGTTGTGCCGTCACTCCTGCACGCTCGGGGAGAGTCAGCGACGGCGTGGATGGGGTGAGGACAAAGGACGAGGGTATGCAGCAATGACGGCATAACGGAGCTCGTGGAGACGGATTACAATCATTTCAGGTAATAATACATGATAAGCATGAAGGCGTCGAACTGCCCGTGGTCGGTGAGTTATGATAGAAGTTGTGAGGTGATGGTGAGCTCAGGTACCTGAATACCTGATCCAGTCTATCGCACGCTGAATGGGGATATCTGAAATAGCTCGTCGCACGGGAGTAAGTGGGGGATATGAGTGCTGTTGAAGTGGTGGCAGCACTGGTGGTTGGCGGTGGAGGAGACAGTAGGGAGAAGGGGATAGAGAGATACGTCGAAGGGACGATCGAGAAATGGAGCAGATCGACCACCATGGGAAGGAAGTGAAGGGCTAGCCAGAGCAGCGTGAGGACCAAAGGACGATCATGCATCATGACTGGTCAGCGCTCAGCGGGGCTTCTCGCGCACTCTGCGACCCCGAAGTATCCTATGGCCCCTACAGCCTCGCGAGGTGCAGAACCTTCGGCATCCCGTGCGTGAATGTCACAACCAGCCTGGACAAGGATTTCGACGACGTCCAACAGACAGATGTGATTATTCTTACCTCACTTGATTTCGCATGTTAAGGCGACATGCAGGGTTGTATCTCCATTAGCTGCGAGGACATGTCAGCGTCATTTCTAAGCAGCGACGATACCAATACCAGGTCGGAACCTCTTTGTGGAAACGCAGTGAGCAAGACATCGGGAGGGAACAGCGGGCTCTGTAAAAGCAAATATTCCCACCACGAGGGCAAGTGCCCGACCCACAACGATCTAGATAGCTAGCCTTCTGTCAGAATTAGGCATGGATGGACTGTGCCCAGCTTTGACGAGGATTTCTGTGGCCTTCAAACATTGGTATTCAGTCGCACTTCGCGGTGTATCAGGGTATTAGCAAGTATAGCTGAAGGCCAACTTTGACTTTTATCACGAACTGGGAGCGTATACGGCAATAACACTCACTCGGTCCTAGAAGGCGTCGTTTGTCTAGGGACTTCATTCTCGTGGTCCCTGTGTAATACGGTCATGCACGAGTTGATCTGCAAACTGTTCTCGTTGGGAACGATTGTGCTGCCCACTCGAGACTGAGCAGGTCTCCGATCTCTCTCAACGTATCCAACCACGTTTCGAATCCGGCGTTGGACAATCAGTCCACTGAAATGGTCATCGAGCATATCATGGCGACAAAGCGACGGGTTGTCGAGGACTTTGAGATTAGCCATTATTTGGAAGTTGGCACTCGAATTTAAATTCAGCCCGAGTGAGTGTTGTCGAACCTGTAGGCTGTCAGACGTCTCTGGCAATCAAATATCGAGCTGTAGCGTTCGGACTTGCTCACAAGGCCGGTACAATGGAGTGGAGAATACCACTCTTCATAGCGTCCACGAAATCGTGTTGATCAGTGCCGAAAAATATCTGGTTAGAGTCATGGCCCGCCCGGGGCGGTGCATTGTATCCTCACGTGACAAGTTCCTTACCCACGACGCAGCCTGAGACTTCTACAGTAACATTGGACATCACGAAGGAGACAGCTGGGTCAATCTGTTGCCTCTATGACGGGATTATACCGATGAGCACGTCTCAGTACAGCGCCATCGTGGCCATTCGTATGGTATAAAAGCACAGTCTCAGGTAACTTACATATCTCTTCCATGCAACGTACAACGACAACGCACTCCGTGTTCACCATCGTCCAGCCCTGGTCATCAGAATGCTCTCACGCGAGCAACAGACAGTGGCGTTCATCCTCAGCCTCAACGAGGACAGCATCCCCTCTAGAACGGAAGTTTACGATACTGAGCTTGTACTCTTCTACGTGACCATGT
Organism: Boletus subluridellus; assembly: GCA_038092575.1. NCBI lineage: Eukaryota > Fungi > Basidiomycota > Agaricomycetes > Boletales > Boletaceae > Boletus > Boletus subluridellus. The sequence continues at coordinate 2,162 of JBBPQN010000675.1, forward strand.
GGAACGTCAGCGCCGACCAAGAAGGATTCCAGGTAATGGGGTGTGACGGTATAGCCAATGTCTCGGCCATCATTGTCCTCGAGGACGTTACATCGTGCTGGGATCACAAGCATCTTGATCACCACGCCGAGCTTCGTAACCTCGTACGACGGATGACGACGATAAAAGACATTGGCAGGAATCCGAGGATCAAGTTTCGAATAAGATCTTGGGGAAGATGGTAAGGCTCGAGAGTAAGGGGAAGGCTGTCCAGCCCATGCGAAGAAGGAGGCGTCTGTACACTCGTTGGCGATGACAGCCATCAGCCTATACCACGCCCTGTCGGCTTCACCGTATGCAATCGGCAGACTGACGTCGAATAAACCTAGAAGAGAGTAAGCGGTGTCTTCAATATTCGTCGTCTTTCGTTGGGAAGCCCATGTCATTTTCTCTGCGACCCTGTCGCAGGAGGGCAAGAAATGCCATAGGTCGTCATGTGGGATCCTGACAGCTTTATCGCCCTGATTATTCATCTCCTGGCAAATGGGCCTCCAATCCTTTCCATAAAACCTTATCACCTGTGAAGCGAGGAGTTCCTGCAGAGTCCGTCCTCTCGTGAACCAAGGCTCCGACTCGAAATCGCCTACAGTCAATGACTGGGCGAGATGAACGATGCACACAGTAGCGATACTAGAGTCTCGATGCCACTCGCCAACATTCGGCAGATCCCCAAAAACTAGTTAGTGTTGCTTATCGAATCCCAACCTGTGGGAATCCATTCCGGCTAGTTCCGGCATGGAACGAGCAAATGCTGCCACCTGCCAGGAACCCGAAGGGGTCCTAGTAGCTCGACTGGTCCGTGGGATCGCGATCATACCTGTGGCCCTTCTGCAGGTCACTGATAGCTCTCGCTGATAAGAAGCCTCCTTGTCCCCACCCACCTTCACCCAAATAATCACCAATTTTTCGTTGGGTCGCGCCTGGCACAGCCCTCGTGGTCACTGCTCTCGCCTACTCACTTCGATTGTTATAGTTGGTAGTTCACCTGAACAGCCCAGGAAGGGCGGCGGTCGGGGTAGGGGCCCCCACTAGCAGCGCCGTTGCCTGACCACCTTTCAAGGGGTTGATCGGCGCCTGCGAAACGGTGAACCGAGTCTTGGATTCATCCGTAGCCAAGTGATCCCATACGTGACAGCAAAGCATGCACCGCACTGTGGGAGGTTCCAACCCGACACGGTGGAGATATCACCGACACCTGGGAAGATGTGAGGAAGCCCAGGGAAGTGTAGTAGTCTTGGGTACATTGGATGCGCTACTTGGTTGAGCGAGAGGTTGTGGTTGATGCCGTAGGAGAGGAGCGCCGTCTGCGCGAGGACGCGAGACCGGAGATGATTGTGAGGATGATGGTAACTTCGAGCAGGATTACTAGTACATCGTCGACTAAACTGAATGACAAAAGGGGGTTACTGTACACATTTGGCAAGGATTCATGCCAGTGGAGTTGAACGTTGAAGCATTGTACTTCGAGCTCCGAATCCATTTACTATGTGACTTCCCTCAATGACCTCGACGGTCTAGTCACCCCTGTACCTTGCCAGAAGAGCGTCCAGAGTGATCTCGTCGCATTCAAGTACTATGTCGAGCTGCGGAGGCAGTAAGTGGCTCGTCTGCGTGCTGGAAATTCAAGTTCGTAGCCAAAATTTTGATCAGTCCAAGCTTCTTGAACAAAAAGTTTGACCCCTTACTCGTCTTCCAATGTCATTGGTCTATTATCGTCCTCCTCATCCTTTTCCTCCGTTGCGACTAACTCGTCCGCAATGCAGACTTTAAGCATTCCAGCCCTCCGCAGATTATCGGGGGAAGGCTCATCAATTTCCAGCATACGGTCGTGAAGGAGCTGTGAGTGGGATCCAAGCCACAATGTCTCCAGCACCCCGAGTGAGGAAATTGCAAGGGATCTTGGCGCCGTGATTCCGACTAGGTAGAATGTGAGTAGGAAGATGGTCACGGACGCCCCGAGGGCAAACCCGAGCTATCCTTCGTTTGAGCTGTTTGGCTTTAGGGTTCAGAGTTGGAGGAACTTACAGGGATTATGTTGATCTGCGAACGCTGTTAGGGGAGGCACTATTTCATTCCCTCGCTGGAACCACTTACGTTCAGTTGTAACTGCACTATTATATCTGTGACTTCGCTCGTCCCAGAAGCCGGTTGGAAGCCGCCAGCCATACGACCAGCTAGACATGCAAGTTACCATCACCCACGGAACAGTGATAATCTCACGGACTCACCGAGCCATATTGACTGAGCTGCAAGTTTGGACACAGCGTTTTCGAGCTGATAACGACCAAGGGTGACTGCAGGAGCTGCACTGGATCCAGTGATGAGTGCGCTATCGGTTATATTGATTCCGACATTTTCCATAATGTATCTAGACAGTATCAAGCATGAGGTCAGGTCAGTGAAGAAGGACGTACAAATCCAAGTTTGTGAATGTGTAACAGGGTACCATTTCCGATACAGAGTTAACAGGGCAGTTTGCTAGTGGTGCATTCGACATGGCGGTTGATATCTGGACATGTTAGTTCAATTTATGCTCAATGACGAAAGCCAGATTCAATGTCATACTCCTTTATCGAGCTCCGACACGCTACTGGGTGACCAGAGTGTCCACTGCTGTGAGTGCGCAGACAGATTGAGCTGGGCTGGATGCGGACTACTGAGGACATTGTTTTGTAAGTCAAGGGTATCCAAAATGGTCGTTGCATTCAGTGAGCAACCTGCGATGTAGGTCACTGTTGGGAAATAGTTCGAGTCGTTTGCTGGTGAGGTAACTGTTAGTTTTGGGAGTGGTATCAGATAATGTTTAACTTTCCTGTGCTATACAAGCTCTCCGTCTGATTTACCGTTAGACTGATGGAACTCCCAGATGGCAGTGAATTGGCATCAAAGTCTACCGCAGTAGTCACCACGAAAAACAGATAACCATTGCATCCGGAGCACTGTTACCGCAAAGTCGTTTTATTCAACACCATGCGATTTGTAAACCATGGACGCACCCTATAATCGCTCGGACCCACGAAAGCGATAGTGTTGTTCCCTGAAAAGTGGTGAGAATTCACGAACATTGCTTCCAAGTCATGTTTTATAAAGGCTTACACATCGGCTCAACGTCCACACTTATAAAACCAAGCGGAGACCCAGTGGAGTCGAGTACACCCACGGTAGAATCGTAAGAGAAATTGGAAAGCAAACCACAGCTCGCATGCACAGTGGTTGCACTGACAGTGGCATTGAGAGATGTGGGTGTGACTAATGGGGTGTCATAGACTGTGCTAGCGAACAGCCCCTCAGTAGAAAGGTCGGGAAATTGTTCAACCACTGAAACGAGTGGGACAATGTCAACCCAGTCGAGATCTTGGAGATCAACGGACGAATTTGGCCAAGCCAATGTTGACTGCACGATGTTGACCACGGTGGTATTAAATGTCTGAAACTGCATGACGGCAGACGAGGAGATATGGAGAATTGAGATGCAAGAAAAATATACCACAATGCAAAGTGTCGTCCAAAACGACACTGAGACCTTCTTTTGTTGCGACAGACTGACTAGGGCAGATCCAGCCCCTGTCCATGCACGAGAAATGTCATGAATGCTAGTAAGATCTCGTCTTGATGTCATAATCCGACACAAAGCCAGTCGCTGTGTCACGAAAACCAGAAGTGCAGTATATAGCTGAAAAAAATGTCAGCTTGATGCAAATCCAGTTTAGATAAGCTGCATAAGCATACAGCATAGAAGAGTTGCAACGAGGCGCTCAACGCTGTTGTTATCCACGCGCTATCCAACGGAATGGTGACGCGATGTTCGGTATGGTGGGCGAATACAGCCATGAGCGCAAAATGGAGTGCGGCCAAAATTCCATGCAGAAAATAGCAGGATACGAATAGAAGTGGTGGAATGGGCGGACAACAAACTCGATGGATGTACAAGGGCCTCCACATTTGAGCTCTATGTCTTTGTTCAGGTATCCCTCCAGCTGATAGATAGTTTCATTAGCAAGCTGTGCAGAAATAGAATTGACATCCTACCTTCGTGTTGCATATCTTGTTCGGACTTGAGCAGAGATAGTAGCCTTCGTGATGAAGACCCTTCTATATTTCCATCTTCCATGAATCTAGATCCTGAGTCGCTGCCTTTTGCATTGGCGCCGAGGCAAATATCAAACATTCCTATAGACCGCAGCATCTCCAAAGACGGGTATTTGATTATAGTAAATCTTTCTCGGAGATTGCGGGTGCGAGCACCAATCCACAGCATTTCTAAGACAGAGACATCTTCAATGGAGGTATTCTGAGCTCTTGAAGAACCACTGATCATGAAGTGGACACTAGCAAGCAGGATGAATGATGCACCAAGAGCACAGACGACCTGTTCAAATTAGTGTAAGTTCCCTCGGATACTGCAATTGTCATGGAGAACTCACAGGAATTCGGTTGATCTAGGTATCAGTGATCAAAGATATTGAGTCTGAGTCATACTGACGGTTAATGTTCAAGTTGAGCATGGACTTACATTTAGTCTCCACTTGGGCACTTGTTCTGTGACATCATTGCTGGTGGAGGACAGTGCAAATCCACCATTGCTTTCACCAAGTTGCCCGGCTACCGTGTCCTCATAAGTGATAATGTAAAGTAATTCTCAGGGGCATACAACCTAACCAGATCAATTCTGCAGCTACTCGGGATACAGCAGCTTCCATCTGTGATGGAGTAAGAATTACTGAAGGGTGTGCACTTGATTCAGATGCTGCTGTTATGTTGTCTGCAGTTGCATTCATGCCCATTAATGACATAAGATATCTACAATGAAGTAAGTTAAATCATAGGTGGATATGTGATGATACATCCATACAATTCCATTGTTGAAATGTCAAGGCATTTATATTCCGGGCTGAGTGGAGCTCCCTGACAAAACGAACCACTATATGGCCCAGAAACCACAGGATAATATGCTACAAGCATTGCAGTCATAATCTGATTTATTTCAGGGCTCGTCAGCATCAACACCCAATGAGAGATGACATGACACACTTCTGTTTTGAGAACTTCCGAGTCTGTACCATTGCTAGCAGGAGACCACAGTGACCATGCTTGCGACGATACATCCGAATTTTCCATGGCGGACCACAGAACATCATGTTGCACATCAAGGGTTGATTGATGGTTCGATGCATAGAAGGAACAGGCCACAGGGTAAACGGTCGTGTTAGACGTTTGAATTTCTCCGCCTGAATACAGATGACGTGAGTGAAACAAGTCATTTTTGTTTGTGTCGTCCTGACCATCTATGGGTGTAAATTGCCAGGGTGTATTAATACTGACTGGAATTTGTATCGAACTGTCGAGTTCCATAGCAGTGGAGACCATGAACACCAATGGGTAATCCGTGCAGGTACCAGTAGTGCACGTATATTGTGTTGAGGTGAGCAACAATATTTCGTCTTTCCCTGTGCAATATGCTAAGTTAACGCAATTTATTTTAATCAGTATCTCACATGGCTGGCCAAGATATGCTGAAATGTTCCCGACGGCACTCAGTGAAGCGCTGATGGATCCGTTAGCATTTGTCAGGATTGGAAGTAAACCGCAATTAGCACGTATTGTGGTCGCATTCACAGAAGCATTGACAATGTGCTGGTTCCCGGTGAAAGTGTTGTATAGTGTACTGTTCACCAAGCCTGAAGTCGACAATATGGATGAGTTGAGATTAGACATAGGCGGGGCCAATGGTGCTATCCCGGCCCACGCGAGCGCAGAGAGGTTAACAGAAGGGTCAGGCCAACTTGAGTTTGATGCGACGACCGTCGTCAGCGAAGCATTGTATGGTTGGAACTGCATGATTGTCGGTGATGCGACATGCAGGACGGATGTGCACGTCAAGTATAAGAACACTAAAATCGCTGCATGGGGCGATGCCGCGATCTTGGTTTGCTGCCACAATGTGAAGATAGCAACTCCAAGGCCGGCCCAGGCCTCAGATATGTCGTGAGTAGTGGTGAGCTTCTGACGCCGAGAGAGGGAAGCAGACAGCGCGAGACGTTGGGTTATGAGGACCAATAGGATTGTGTAAAGCTGAGCTCCGTGATGTTGGTCGGAACTTTGACGTCTTTGAAGTATGGAACCACATACCGAGTAGAATGCTTGTAGGAAAGCACTCAGTCCAGTCGTTAAGATAGTGTTCTCGAACGGGATAGTGAAAGCATGCTCCGGGTGGGGCCACAGCATGACCAGCAGAACGAGATGAAGGATGCACAGGATGGCATGAAGTGAGTAACACCAACGGCGCAATCCATCAACGCGTGGATTGTCAGTTGGAGATTTGACCTGCCGAGCGTTGATGTCCTCGTACAGAGTCATCGAGGATTCCGTAACCGCTGGTGGGTCAACTTGAAAGAGCCATTCGGACTGCGAATGAGATGCCATGAGGAAAATGGATGGACGTTCACTACTGTGAAGTTTTCAGGGTATTAGTAACTCCGTGTCCGAAAAGTTTGGCACGTCAAGCCAGGGGGCATCAAAGAAAATCACCACATGCCACTGGTCTTCGTCCCTGTCACTTCCAGCCGCATCTCCAACACGGCGCGCATCAAAATTTAACCGAGATACTTGGCCTGGGACTCGGGAGCCGTAGTGTACTCATGATTTCCTTGTGGAGTAATGGACTCCCACCAGTGAGGTCCACGCGTTCGATCTCGTACATAGCGTTTTAGTTAACGACCACAGCCGCGCAAGACGTATCAAGGAAGTGATGGAATTTGTCACATACTGGGGTGCTGCCGGCCCAATTCCCAGACTCTACCATCTTTGATGACTTGGTTTGCCGACGAAATTGCCATGGATCGAGCGATTTGGATTGGGACACAAACGCCTATTCATAGACGAAGTTACACCAGGTCTCACAGCCAATGCTTACGAGAGCTGATGATGTACTGCATCCTCTGAAGAAAGAAATAGTGCACTACTCGTCAGCTCCACAGGTGAGATTTCCACAAAGGATCGAATTCCGAGAGGTAGTACCGTCATGTTTCGGTATTTTGTGATTAGAGCTCGTGGAGACGGATAACAATCACTTCACGTAATAATACATGATAGGTGTGAAGACGTCGAACTGCTCGTGGTCGGTGAGCTATGATAGAAGTTGTGAGGTAACGGAACCTGAGTGCCGGATCCGGTCTATCCCATGCTGAATGGGGAAATTTGAAATAGCTCGTCGCAGAGGAGTAAGTGAGGGATATGAGTGCTGTTGGGGTGGTGGCGGCACTGGTGGTAATGGCGATGGCGACCCTGGTGGCAGTGGAGGAGACGGTGGGGAGAAGGGGATAGAGAGATACGTCGAAGGGACGATCGAGAAGTGGAGCAGATCGACCACCATGGGAAGGAAGTGAAGGGCTAGCCAGAGCAGCGTGAGGACCAAAGGAGGATCATGCATCATGACTGGTCAGCGCTCAACGAGGCTTCTCGCGCACTCTGCGACCTCGAAGTATCCTATGGCCTCTACAGCCTCGCGAGGTGTAGAACATTCGGTATCTCGTGCGTGAATGTCACAAGCAGCCTGAACAAGGATTTCGACGACGTCCAACAGAGAGATGTGATTATTCTTACCTCACTTGATCTCGCATGTTAAGGCGACATGCAGGGTTGTATCTCCATTAGCTGCGAGGACACGTCAACGTCATTTCTAAGCAGCGACGATACCAATACCAAGTCGGAACCTCTTTGTGGAATGCGTTTCAACCTTCCAACGCAGTGAGCAAGACATCGGGAGGGAACGGCGGGCTCTGTAAAGCAAGTATTCCCACCACGAGGGCCAGTGCCCGACCCACAACGATCTAGATAGCTAGCCTTCTGTCAGAATTAGGCATGGATGGACTGTACCCAGCTTTGACGAGGATTTCTGTGGCCTTCAAACATTGGTATTCAGTCGCACTTCACGGTGTATCAGGGTATTAGCAAGTATAGCTGAAGGCCAACTTTGACTTTTATCACGAACTGGGAGCGTATACGGCAATAATACTCAGTCGGTCCTAGAAGGCGTCGTTTATCTAGGGATTTCATTCTCGTGGTTCCTGTGTAATACGGTCATGCACGAGTCGATCTGGAGACTTGGCACCTTTCCATGTATCCGTCGCGAGAAGAACGACAACATGGCCGATGGAGAGCACGACGACCACATTGATGTCGTCTTCCTGCAAACTGTTCTCGTTGGGAACGATTGTGCTGTCCGCTCGAGACTGAGCAGGTTTCCGATCTCTCTCAACGTATCCAACCAGTTTCGAATCCGGCATTGGACAATCAGTCCACCGAAACGGTCATCGAGCATATCATGGCGACAAAGCAACGGGTTGTCGAGGACTTCGAGATTAGCCATTGTTTGGAAGTTGGCACTCGAATTGAAATTCAACCCGAGTGAGTGTTGTCGAACCTGTAGGCTGTCAGACGTCTCTGGCAATCAAATATCGAGCTGTAGCGTTCGGAGTTGCTCACAGGGCCGGTACAATGGAGTGGAGAATACCATTCTTCATAGCGTCCACAAAATCGTGTTGATTAGTGCCGAAAAATATCTGGTTAGAGTCATGGCCCGCCCGGGGCGGTGCAATGTATCCTCACGTGACAAGTTCCTTACCCACGACGCAGACTTCTACGGTAACATTGGACATCACGAAAGATACAGCTGGGTCAATCTGTTGCCTCTATGACGGGATTGTGCCGATGAGCACGTCTCAGTACAGCGCCATCGTGGCCATTCGTATGGTATAAAAGCACAGTCTCATGTAACTTACATATCTCTTCCATGCAACGTACAACGACAACGCACTCCGTGTTCACCATCGTCCAGCCCTGGTCATCAGAACGCTCTCGCGAGAGGAACAGACAGTGGCATTCATCTTCAGCCTCAACGAGGACAACATCGCCTCTAGAGCGGAAGTTGATGATACCGAGTTTGTACTCTTCTACGTGACCATGTGGAACGTCGGCACCGACCAAGAAGGATTCCAAGTAATGGGGGGTGACTGTGTAGCCAATGTCTCGGCCGTCATTGTCCTCGAGGACGTTACATCGTGCTGGGATCACAAGCATCTTGATCACCACGCCGAGCTTCATGACCTCGTACGACGGATGACGACGATAAAAGACATTGGCAGGAATCCGAGGATCAAGTTTTGAATAAGATCTTGGGGAAGATGGCAAGGCTCGGGAGTAAGGGGAAGGCTGTCCAGCCCATGCGAAGAAGGAGGCGTCTGTACACTCGTTGGCGATGACAGCCATCAGCCTGTACCACGCCCTGTCGGCTTCACCGTATGCAATCGGCAGACTGACGTCGAATAAACCGAGAAGAGAGTAAGCGGCGTCTTCAATCTTCGTCGTCTTTCGTTGGGACGCCCATGTCATTTTCTCTGCGACCCTGTCGCAGGAGGGCAAGAAATGCCATAGGTCGTCATGTGGGATCCCCGTGACCGTTTCGATGGCGGTCCAGATTTCCTTGACAGCTTTATCGCCCACAGGTTTATCACCCTGATTATTCATCTCCTGGCAAATGGGCCTCCAATCCTTTCCATAGAACCTTATCACCTGTGAAGCGAGGAGTTCCTGCAGAGTCCATCCTCTCGTGAACCAAGGCTCCGACTCGAAATCGCCTACAGTCAGTGACTGGGCGAGATGAACGATGCACACAGTAGCAATACTGTACCATCGGTACATTGAACGAATCACTTCATCCAGTTCGACGCTGCTTTCCTTGTTGATGCAGCACGTGTCCGACCAGACATAACAACAGTCGTAGTCGTTGCTAGCCCTTTGGCAAAATTGGAGCAGTTTCTCGTATCCGATCGTGGGTTTTTCGATTAGGCGCCTCTCCACTATGTCGCGAGACAGAGGCTCGTCATCTCCCCAACGGTGTGAGAATATGGCGAACCTGAACAGGCTGCGGGTGTACTGGGAAGATGAAATAAGAGGTCTGTCGGATGCATCGTAGGACAATCCCTTACTGCGTCTCGGCGTATGTCCGTGATTTCATCACCCCGCGTTCGCAAATGCCAGTTGTCACGCGACGGGTTGACTGTACTATTGCGCTGCCTAGATTGGACGAACATCTGGATGTGTTCTTGCAGTGTGCTTTCTACTCTGGATCTCTCTGCTTCCCAGAACTCGGTCCGAGTAACAAGTGCCGTGTCGCCGATCCGTAGGAGGTGTGTAAGAAGATAATTCAGAACATATTGTTCGCAGTTTTCGAGAAGCTGTTGTCGAAGTTTGGATTGGTTATCCTGTTGTGCTATGGAACTAGCAAGACTATCGGAATAGCAGAGGACAGGCTTTGGTGGCGGCGAGGGATAATGAGAATAATCGTGGGCACGTTCTTGATCGTGCCTCCAGGAGGAAAGAAGGAGGTCTTACAGGGACAGCTTCAGCTTCTGGGGGGACATTGGCAGTTGCGCATCTGCTGAGCGGGTTTGATGACGAGCTCTTTGCAAAGGATTAAATTTGACCTGCCTTAGCTCTGATGTCTCCCACGGGCGCATACACAGCACGCGATTTAGACTTTCTGGAGGCTCTTGATAACGCGTTCATAAGCTGTTCTCCAGGTTCTTCAAGCCTGGTGCTGCATGTTGAAGGTTTGCAGTTTTGCCTTGGTAGTACACAGGTACAGCTTGTCGTCGAAAATATTGTTCATCTTCACTAGTTTGACGCAAGCTCGTAGAAATTCGTGTAAGTGCTCAAGTTTACCATGCCATCACCGTGCTTTTTTTTCTGTGACAGTCGTCACCTGTATCTCAGGCTCGTATCGAAAGTTCTTGTCAGCAGGCTCCAAAGTCGTACCGGGCAGCGACTAGTACAGGTAGGAAATCAGTTATACAAGGTCCAAGTTTTCGCTTGGCTGGCGACCCGCAGATGTTTGAGAACACCAGGATTCCATCAGCAAACTTAGCAGACAAGCCGTTGGAAGGAAATCCAGCGAGGATGCTATGGGAGCTGACACCTTCCGTTGCCACAGTTGCTCGGCCTTGCCCGATGTTGGGTATGACGTCGACACCACAAGCACAGTAAGCAAGACCCGGATCGAACGACACACGTTTTAGTTCACCATCAGCTTCATTATG
>JBBPQN010000676.1:0-13294 GCA_038092575.1 Boletus subluridellus
GGAGACCCATCTCGAGCGATGTCGCAGTGCTCAGCCACGAGTGGGTCACACCCACCTCGCCAGGGCCCAAGCTGGCTCAACTCGCCGTCCCAAAGCGGCCCAAGTGGAGGTACCAGATGTCCAAGGATGAGCTTGACGCAAACGAACAAGCTTACTTCCGTACCTGGCTCGCCCAGCAGGATGCGATCGTCGAGCAGTGGCAATGCGTATTGAATGCACCGCCATCGACTGATCAGACGATCCCCCCTGTCGATCTCGCGTGCGATCGCGTCGAGGATTCCGAGACTCGCCCAATGCCCCATCCACCCACTCACTTTGAGAGAAACATTGAGGTTTGGAGACAGTTGTAAGCTGATCCTCCTTGCTCATCTCGCGGAGACTAAGATACCCGAACACGATACATCTCTCCAACCGAACATGAAACAGCTGGCGTGTCACAGAAATATCCCAGATCCTTCTCGTGTTGCTTGACTCCCGTTGTCCGCCGCTACATCTCCCTGTTTCACTCACCGCACACTTCAACATTCCCACCTCTTCGTCTCCGCAGAACGACCCCAATTCGCGCTCGAAACAGTCTAAAGCTCCACGTGTCATCATCGTCCTAACCAAGGTGGACATTTCAGGTCCTGCACGTACTGCATCCTGGACATCTTTTCTCAATACCAACTATCCCAACGTACCGGTTGTCCCAGTCGAGGCGTATGCACTGAAATCATCCCTCACAGTCGAGCAAGGACCCACTCGGTATGAACCACATCTGCCAGGTTCTTTTAGGGAAAGACTGGTCCACACACTCAAGGGTGTACATGAACAACTGCTCCAGCCTCCTCAGTGGGTGACGGCTCCACGAGCTGGGGAAAACGAGGAAGAACGACTGCAGAGGATTGATCAGTGGAGACCCAGAGTCAAGAGGATCATCGATTGGGATGGCGTCCTTAAGGCGAAAGGGAAGCTAGTTGGGAAAGCTGTCGGTGGCGCGGCAGTGCCAAAGGGGCAAGACGTTGTACACGAAACCGAAGAAACGGAGGTTGACGAAGGAGATGATGCCAAGGTTTCAGACAGCGAAGAGGAGCAATTGGGCGACGCTCACGAATGGAAAGAACCCGAATTTCTGACTGTTGGAGTTATTGGTATACGGTACCTCTCGTCTCACAGGCGGCTACTCACTTGATTTGTGCTTTCACAGGTCAGCCAAACGTAGGGAAATCATCTCTCTTGAATGCGATATTTGGAACGATACGAGTACGCGCATCGCGAACTCCTGGGAAGGTGTGTGATCGCAGTATTTGTCATTTCTGCGTACTCACCTGATCGAACCACCTTTAGACAAAGCATTTTCAAACCCTCTTCTGGACCTCTGATGTCCGCCTTGTTGACTGCCCTGGACTCGTTATGCCCTCATTCGTACCAATGGATATCCAGGTATGTCTCTTTTTCTCCATTGCCAGTGACACCGTGTGCATATCCAAGAACAGGTCCTTGCAGGCGTTCTTCCTATCTCTCGGATCTCTGCTGTGCCCTTTTGCGTACACCAACTTGCTCGACTTCTCCCTCTGGAACAGATTTTAGAACTCACACATCCTTCATTATCCACTTCGCCTGTCTTTGCTGCGTCTGCGACTGATCCCACCGTAACTGTTGCATCGACGAGCGATCGCGGTTCAATTCCTCAGTCCAACAAATCGACCTCGAAGGCAAAGTCTATTTCTAAATCTGCACCCACTGATGCAAATTTGATCGAGGATAAGCGCACCTGGAGACCAGGGCAGCGCCCGCTCGAGCAGACCAGGATTCAGTCCACGATGCCAAGATGGACAGCGAATGACATTATGACCGCTTACGCTGAGAAGAAAGGATGGGTCACTGCCAAGGCTGGAAGACCGGACATACATCGAGCTGGGAACGCAAGTGGGTGTTTACCAGTTGGAATTGTGTTGACAGTCTGATGCGTATTCGCATAGTATTGAGGTTGGTCGCGGAAGGAAAGATTCCGTGGGCGTTCTGGCCTCCTGGCAGTTCGTTTTCAGGTGATGACGGTATATGGCTCAAGGACGGGATGCAGCAACACGCATGGGACGAGCTTGGGGTTGACGAAGACAGAGACGAAGAAGAGGGTAGTGAGGAACAGGACAGTGAGATGGAAGAGCTGTCGAGCGAAGAAGAGGACACCGGGGCTAGGATCAGGGTTGCATCGGGCGAGTCGGATGATGAGGACGAGGACGAGGACGAGGAACAGGATGAGGAGAAACCTGCTGTTCGTAGAGGGAATCTCGGAAGGTTTGGGGCGCTAAGGATCGATGATGATTGAATAGATAGACCAAAGTCAGGGGTTAATTGGCTAAACTCGTCCTTTGCTCCCTCCCCTGTTACATGTTGAACTCGTGGTTTGGTAGCACGTCGAGCCATCGCTCTCAGCCCCGACAAACACGTTCTACCCCACCGCCAGCCCTTGATGGTGCCCGGTCCGGCCCTTCAGACGCCTCGTCGGTCTCCCAGTCCACCGTCGGGCCGCAAACACCTGGCAACTTGACCTCGGCGTCCGACGTACCACTTGGCGAGGTCCATGCACATATCAATGGCCCCAGTGTCTATGCACCCACTCCCAGCCTGATCCACAGCGCAGAAAAGGATGCAGGGACTCTGAAGACATCCGACGCACCAACCAGTTTGGACGCTACGACATACCAGCGTGACAGCGCTCAGCTCACCAAGCGGGACTCTACGCCAGAACGCCTCGAAGAAACCCTGTTCACACCCCAGGACGCCATCATCGCGCAAGTCTTTGGCAAGTCTGTTTCGCCTGCGACCGACCCCGCCCATGTTACCCCACCACCGCCCTCGAACGCGCCGCAACCGTCTGTGTCGCTTATGACATCCGACTCACTGCCTCCGCCTCCCTCGATGCGGACCGCTCCTTCGTCGAGCGCGCGGCCGGGTCCTACATTGACGATCTACGACCCTTTTTCAGGTGCCAAGCTCGGCGAGCATACGCCCATGTCACCTTCCACAGCCACACCTGGAGAGCTGTCTTCCGCTACTCCCCTCCCTACGGCAGATGACCGCAAACTATGGTCAAGTCTCGAGCGCATTTTGGAGCTTCAGGCTGAGATAGCTGCTATGCACGCGGACATGGAAGGTGTTGGTGGAAGGGGCTCGGGGAACACCCACGCGGTCGTGATTACGAGTGTCGGCGCGAGTGAAGGTGGTAACGCTGGACCCGGGAAGAGATCGAGAAGGGGTCAAACATTGCCGATCGGCGACGAGGAGCCTGAGGAACATGAACCAGAGGGTGGTGCTACAGGAGCAACTGTCTCCGAGATTTCCACCGACCACTCTGATGGCGAGGACGATGACGATGAAGACGAAGACGACATCCACGGGTATGGAAAGAGGAGGCGAGACGAAGAGTTTGCCAGACTCGCGGAGCAGTTTGCACAGCGCAAGGCGGCCATTGGTGGGATTATGAACAAGGTTCGTACGTCCCGGAATTCATCGCCCAATCTTTCCTCCTGACGATGACCTTTCCATCCGACCAAACAGCTCGACGACCTCTCGACGGCTCTGAAGACATTTCACGCACTCCCTCCTCCGCTCTTCGACCTTGCGATATCCCCGTCCCGCACGGAGACCATGTCGTCTGGGCCATCAGATATTTCAGCGCCATCTTCTCCCCCTCCGCTCCATGTCTATCCTGGCCGGCCATTGTCTCCGTTTTTGTCCATCTCTCCATCTCAAGCTGCGATCTCGGTCACTCCCCCTCTCTCTCCGCCTGTTCCGCCAATATCGACTCTGGCGCCTCCGGTGTCATCGGAAGATCCGAGTGCCCCACCTGGATTTGGACCTATACTCGCCCCTGTCTTGCCCCGGATTGCTTTGCCAACGATCATACCGGGAACGCCACATGTGGAGAGTCCGGCTGATATGAACCCTGCGCAATCTGTCTTCCAAGGGGTACCTTGAGCGGGTAAATGCTAACATCGCATGTTCGCAGTATCGATTGTTTTTGCCTCTGATTCCACTTGGCATATCCACTGCCAATCGCACATTGATTATGCACTGGATCATTATTGAAAAACTAAGATTGGATACGTATCATAATGCCATACTGGAGTAGTCAATAATTAAAGTAACACAATTGCATAAATACACAGATCTTGAAGCAGGTCAGTGAAATAAATAGATACTAAGATGCCAAACAACTGGAGCCAGCCCAACCTGTCGCTCAAACTGACGCACCCAAAGCCTCCAGGGCAGCTTTCAATTCCTTGATCGCATGCTGTGTATCTTCGTAGTCAAGCGCCGAAATTGCGAACCTACAATGCCTCTGTGCCTTTGCAATGACTTTGGGCGTGAGCTCCACTTCTCGTGGAGGTGGAGGTGGATATGCAGGTACGTGGATGGGGTCAATCACGGGCTGCGGTGCGATGGAAGATGCGGGAGTCACAGAGGATATAAATGGCATGGGGGGAGATTGAGGCGTCGAGAACGTTGGCACGGAGTGAGGGATGTGTGGCGACGGAGGGGACATGACAAACGAAGAACCACCTGCTCTCGGGGATCCAAACGTTGCTGAGCCAGCCGTTGGTGTATAAGATGGGGTTCCAGTGGGTACGAACCCCGGCGGAAGATCAGCAAGTCTGGGAGGTGGTGAGGACAGGGTTTGGGCATGGAAAGGCGGAGACGCAGACGCGTGTCTGGGAGGTGAGGATTGGCCTGGGGTGTCGACGGAGAACCGCACCCTGCCTCGACTCCTGTTCCCATTGAGAGTAGCGTCCTCGACATGCTCATCGTCGCTGCCTACGCCTTCCATCTCTGTACTAACCCACGCGGTTCTAAGTTTGCTGCTACCGGCCTGAGCTGTGGCTCGCGTCAAGGGGTCGACGACATGCTCGTGCCAGTTGTTCAAGCTATCCGAGCTGCCAGTAGTGCTTTCTACACCCTCGAGTCCTGGCGTCCTGGCTGAATCAAACCCGGGTGTGGCGGTGGTGCTCCAGCGCCCGGGGCTGAGGGCTTCATTGTCATGTTTACCTGGACCTGGGAGGATGGGGAGACGGTTCGCGCGGGCGATGTCTGCAGGAGAGATGGCGGGTGGTGGAGATTGACGTCTCGCGGAGCGAGAGGATAAATTGGTGGGAGGAGATGGGTCCCGAGGGACGGGCTTTGGTGGTGTCGGGGGGCGTTGCTCCGACACAAATTGATCCGAGGAAGGAAGAGAAGGTGTCATGTCAGGGTCTAGTTCAGACCCTGCAGGCCCGGGGGTTGGGCGCCGGCCTTCGCGGAAGGCTTTGGCAATATCAGCTGCTTTCCATTTGGCGTATTTCAACTTGCTCTCTGTCTGTAAGGCAATTAATGAGTGTGGACGATGATGGTAAGTTGGAGATAGACGTACCGATTCGGAGACGTCAGTCTTTGGGAAAACTCCGAGGACTTCAAAGAAGTTGGCAGCTGCCAGGAATTTCTTCGCGGTAGACCTGTGGCATGGCATGGATGAGATGTTGGCTCACGGGATGGGGAACGGGAACATACTTTGAGGCGTTTCCAGCTCTGTCCTCGTCGTCTGCCATCTTGAACACCTTCAAGGCAAAGTTTTCGACGTAGGCGGCGCTAGCTGGTTCGATGTCGATGGCGTCATTTGGGCCAATCTCTTTCTTGAGGTGTTCGAGGGCATTGAGGAGGTTGAGGAGAAGGTTGCGAGAGCTGGAGTCTTGGGCTTTGAGGGATATGCCAAGCTGCGCGGCATAGTAGGCACCTGCACGCGACGGTCAGGACACGTCGGAGAGAGCGATATGGGACATACACCAATACGCGACGACGGGTTCGCGTTCTACGAGCTCTTCGGTGCGCTGAAGAAACGGCGCGATGGACCTGAGACTGGTTGAGACTGGTGGTAGACCGAGCGACATTGTTGTATGAGATGTTGGACGATTGTGACTCTGTGAGAGCGTTTATATACCCGCGATCGGCGACAGTAGCTGGAGCGGGGCGCGCGGTAGACACGAGGCAGGGCGCTGTGAAACACTGCGTCATCTCCCACTCTCGCTCTTCAACACGCACAATGAGGACTCCACAATTCCACAGGATGGCTCTTTTTCTCTGCCCCGAGCCTCGTGTTGCCTTCGTGGCTTCTTGTTCCATCCCGCCATCAAACACGGGGCTACCGGCCCAAAATCCAATAATCCAATGATGCCATATTTTCCAGGAAAACCGTTTACCGGTCCTTGTCCTTGGTCTGGATCGAGATGTCCACGGAGCTCTGCCTCCTGACCGACGGACAGTCCACTTCCAAATGAACACCGCAAACCGTGCTTCTTGTTCTTGTCCCACAGCATCTACCAACGTACCATCGTCGTCGATCGTCCTCCAACGAGTGATCGTGATCAACCAATGTCGCCATTAACAGTGCAGCGCGAAGATCTTGCATCCAGAATCAGGCCTTCCATCCTCCTCGCCCCGAACTTGTCCACCATCCCCTCCTCAACATTTGTTACGTCCTCTACCGCTTCCTCTTTCATTTTACCTCCTATAGATTGTTCTGGAACCATTGCCAACCCCTCCGATGCCGCCGCATTCCCAACCAATCAGTACCCCAGCTCCTCCGACATGGCCACGTCCAACTGGCTCCCATCCCTCCGCTCCATATCCTCCATGCGGGGTCTCCTTCTCGCCGAGATGGGCGACTCCATGGTAGAGCTCGACCTCTACGCACAGCCCGGTGGTTCAGGGTACCGTGTCGGACAGAGGATCGAGCAGGGTTATCTCACACCAGGTGGAAGCACAGTTCCGGCGATAGTCGGTGCGGCGTTCGAGATGGGCAAGGAAATCTGGCGGGAGGACACCCAGGACAAAGCTAGCCGAAAAGGTACCTGGAGGGGGAGGAGAGGCACACTGAAAGGCAAGGGCAAAGCTGAAGGCGACATAAACCTCACTCCCCATGGCGTGGGCTTGTCTACGAGCGACACTTTGTTGCAGATCTCTGCCCCTCCCCATAAGAGCACATCTGAACTGCGCATCCTCCTCGGCAACTCCGCTTTCCGGCTCAAGCGCAATGCGTCCGTCATCCCACCTACATCCTTTCACAGAGCCGCTAGCACTGGAGCCCTCTCTACCGTTGAGAACGACGATCTTCCCCCCGATGCTCTTGCTCTCGAAAAGGCGAAATCACGCGCCCGCGTTGAGTTGGATATCGTACTCGAAAGCGAAACATGCGTCCAAGGCAGCGCACTCAAAGGTCATATCACAATTCACGTCCGCAAGAATGCCAACAAGAAGCAAAACACTCCGATTCTCCTATCCAAAGCAAAGGTTCGCGTCGTAGGGTACGAAGCGATCCCATACGGAAACACACGATGCACGTTCTATCAATGTACAGCCCTCTTGTCCCACGTCGCACCTGCTTGGGATTCCGTCTTAGCGAGCCCGCCCGACGAAGATGGCTGGGCGGAGGCGAAACAGGGCGTCCACATATTACCCTTCTCGCTGACTCTCCCCGAAGACGGAACCTGTGGGATTGCCAAGGGCGTACTGAATATTCATTCGGGCGTGGCGCTCAGATATTTCGCGATGGCTTCACTCAGGCTTAAAGACCCAGAAACCTCGGCAGAATCCGTTGCACATTTTTATCGCTCGTGCGAGATCTGGCCTCGCCTGCTGTTCACTGCGAAGCTTTCGCCTGCGCCACGTCCATTGGTGAGCGAAGCTGCAAAGACCGTATTCATGGGAGGGAGCGGAAAAGTAAGGCTGAGTGTGACGATGCATAGACTTTATTGGATTGCTGGGCAACGGTGTACAATTCACCTGCAAGTCGTCAACGAGTCAAAGAAGACGGTGAAGGGAGCATCGATCACCCTTCTAAGAACCACAACTGTGTTCAAGCCGCTTGGGGGACGAAAGGGAAACGCCGATACTGATCCGGATGCGTGCGAGACAATGACGATGCGAAAGGTAGTCGCCGCGAGTGTGCTTGTGATGGGCCAAAAGTGCACCGAAGGGCATGCGAGCGCAAAAGGGTGGTGGACCGGAGTAAGGCCCGGGGACACGGCAGATTTTGCGCATCACATTGTCCTACCGGTGGGTCTGTTTCCGGTTGGTCTGCATGGACCCTTCTGATTGACGAATGATAGCCTGATGCCTTATCTGTGGCTCGTGTGAGGTTACTGGAGGTGGAGTACACCCTCAACGTCAACGTTACCACGGGTAGCCTGTCCTCTGATGTCGAAGTCACCTTGCCGATCAGGATCATCAACTTCCTCTCCATCGATCCCCCTCCAACATCCGCCATTTCACAGTTGCACGGGCGGCTCCGCGCGAAGCCACAGCTTGGGGCACGCAATGAGACATGGTACCGCAAATCTCGATGCAATCACGAGGGTGAAGAGACCGTGCCTGGAATGAAGTACTCCAGCACTGATATGACGGTAGTGGCGCAAGAAGGCGAGATTGGGGCAAGTATGACCCAAAAGTCAGTTACCACAAGAAATGGAAGTGGGGACTCGTCATCCGTCTATCCCCCTTCCGAGTCGACGGGTACTATCGCACAACGTCTGAACGTTACCGCATCTTTGGACGAAATCGATCGTGTTATCGGGACCGACTCGCGGATACACAATTTCGTTACAGAAGCTGGGCAGCTGACGGGGTCGGGGTCGATGGGCTCCCGGCTTGGTCCGCGTGGCCCTCGCGGCCCACGTCTAGCGTCTCTGCCGGAGGCGATTATTCCCCTGGATCCGCAGGAAGAGAGCACCCCACGAAAGCATCAGAGATCAAACACGTTGCCAGACCGCACACAGGAGAGGGGGAAAACGGGCAAGGAATCAGTCAGACCCTTTGTCGGGAGACAGCCGGACATGACGCGAGCGGCTTCGATGCTGGTAGCAAGGCCTGGTACGGATGAAGATTTCCGGAGGGGAATGAAGAGCAGGTCCAAGTCAGAGTTGTTGACCACTCTTGCTAGATGATGACTTTCTTATGGTACGGATCTTGGTGTGTTTTTGTGAAGCGAAAGGTGCGACCAATCGCAGAATCACTGAAATATGTTCAAGAGTCCGGAGCGCCCGAATCGCAACACATACTGTTACAAATTCAAAATACATGGCGGAGTGCTGTAAGGCGAACGAGCAGTAATAAACAAAGCACGACAGGTCCGACGCATTGAGATGATGACGCTGTGGGGCTGCCTAGTACAATTCCAGACTCATGCCGTCGTGGATCTCGTAGTCTCCGAGAGTGATGTGATCCTTGTAGATTGTGTACCTTGGAGACAATGTTGAGGGGATGACAGGCGAGAGGACCGATAACTCACCATTTCTTCAACTGAATCTTCTTATAGTCCGTACCTGTCTGCGCAGCGATAAGTCGCTTGAGGTCGCCGACGGTATCATCGGGGCTGCACTTGACACGAACTGTCCGACGATCAGATAAAAAGCGAGAAGGCAACGGATGATTGCAGACCTTTACGACCCAAACGGTCGTTTGCAATAACCTAGATAGAGGGATGAGCGAGAGTGAGCGATGCCAGCTGCAAGGACGCACTTCAATCAATGCCATCGTTGTCCAGGTCCGAGTACAAGTGTGACATGGGTCACTACAGCTGAGTCACGTGTGACGAACGCGTGACAATGCGCGTTCCTGCGTGGAGCGTGACGAACCCTAGATGACTCGATGGCGCTCGCAACGCCAGTCAGAACGGGAACGGCGGCGGCGGCGGCGACCGCGTATCGTCCATATCCTCAACAACAAACTGCACAACGACTAGGACCAAATGTCACAGACGACTACGAACGTGAGCGCCATCCCGGACCTTCAGCGATGTGTTGACAATTTGCTCTAGGATGGTACACCGAGCCCACAGCGAGTAATCGCATGGTGCTCTCGCTGCGTTCCACAATCCACACCGAGGTCGGATGGGCACTCGACAGACTTCACAGGCTATGCACCAACGACCTGTTCATTCTAAAGTCTCTCCCCGGTCTTACTGACGCGCTGTTTGAATGGCCAGAATGGTATGCCAAGGAAGGACACCTCGAGTCGGAAAAGTATTCTTTCTTCTCCATGTCTCCGGAGGCAGACAGAAAGCGCAGACATGCCATCGAATCCCTCTTCGTCCTTCGTAACTCGGCGACAAACGAACCCAATGCCCTCGAGCTCGCCGAATGCCGACGAACGCAACCTCTCATTTTCAACGCTCTCAACAACCTCGATCCAGAGTCCGATGCCAATACCGAGTTCCTTCTCAACATTACCGAGCTTTTGCAGTCCATCTCTTCTCGTGTTACTCTCCCCCATCCAGACTCTGTAGACAACAGACCCCTCCAGACCCTGCTCCGGATCGCAGGTCACTCGTCGAATCGTACCCTCATCATTTCGGCTTTCACGGTTCTCGGACAGCTGTTCATGTACCCCTCGAATGTGTCGCGGCTTCAAGCCGACTCGCCTGCTCTCGAAGCCTCCATACGATATCTCCTGCTATTCATGGACAAGCCTCTCGTTGAGGCCTCTTTGAACTACTTATATGCACACCTTTCGCATCCGCCAATGGCAAAGGCATTCCTCCTCCATCCGTCCATGCCGAGTACCCTGAGGGTTCTCGTCAGCCTTCTACTCGCGGAGCAGGTGGAAGAAGAGGCCTCTGTTGATATCACGGGTCCAGTGCGCACAGTGTCTGCCAGCACGACCTTTGTTACGCCGGATCATGATCTGGCAAACGAAGAGTTGGATCGGCTGCTGCCCATACCAGAGCCAACGCGGTGTTACGAATGGTATGTCCCCCCTTGCCTGCGTTTCGTACATTCTGCTCACTTCGCGGGCCAGGATGAAAACTATGTTCGTCGCAGAGCCAGACGGCGAACTCACGCAAGTCGACTTCTGGAACCTTTATAAAGACGCGTTTACACCACACGTCGAGCATTTCCCGGTCCTCGTGGCATCAGATGTGATCAAGAACGTCAACGTCGTGTTTCCACAAGCTCAGGCTATGGTGCTTCCTGGTCCACCCCAGCGATTTATTGTCCGTGGAGTTAGCCGGATGAAGGAAACACAAGCAAGTCAACGATTCAAATGTCAGTGGGACAGATCCCAGTGCAGCGCGACTCCTTCTAGTGTTGGTGAATTGTATGATCACCTGATTCAACATATCAACGATCTCGAAGCAAGCCACCCGCCTTGTCTCTGGTCCACTTGTGCTGCTCCGCGAATGCCTAAATCGTATCTGAGACTACATGTCCTCACACACATGCCAAGCTCGCAGCCTCCTGCCAGACACGCATCACAAGATGATAGTATCACAGTCGCCGTAGAGGACACCTACCCACTGGTGAATCCGACTTTACGTCCGCCACCACCACCACGTTCTACATCAGTCAAGTTCCCTCGTCCGGTGGTTGATCCTCCATCCAGCTCTCTCACAGCGCTGCTTATCATCCGCATACTTTTTCACACTTCGTTCGTTGCGAGTGACCTAGCTCCCCGACCGGACGGCGAGCGGTTTGGGTTCCCTGGAATGGTGGAAGAGGACGACGGAGAGGTCATGAGTGAAGACTATGTAGGTGAGGTGGAAGGGGAGAGGAAAGGTCGCAGGGCATTTGTGGGAGTTAGAAGGATGTTGGAGGGTGTCAGGATGAAGGACGAAGCGCTTGCTAGTTGGATTGCAGAGATGGTTGACGCAGGATTCGACGGATTACTGCAGTAATGAATGGGGATTCGGAGTGCTAGCAAAAAAGTTCACATCAGTTGGACGTTGTTACTTCCCAAGCACTCTGGTATGTGCAATCATGAAGTGCCCCATCACCATTGGATAGTAGTGCCCACCTCGTTACCAACAGTAGCAGGCCTCTGATTGTCACGGCTTGGAAACCATAGAACTGCTCCCTCTCAAACTTGAGGTTTAATTATGCCTTTGCTGATCCTATAATACACGATTGATGAGTCTTCGGAACAGATCGCTACAAAGAGCGTTTCTGGTGCGTCCACGAGCTGGTTGTCTAGCGCATCGAATGCATCACGGATCCTGCGAGAGTCAAAGTTGAAGGTGAACTACGCTGGAGGGATGCTCAGACGTGCCATGATGTGCTAAGGGATTCTGCAAGTCCACAAGGTACGACGACACAGGTTGACGGTGGCTCGCCTGCAGTCTGTCGCCGCCGGAAGGCGATGAGTCGCTTGATTAATTATACGGACTAGGTTTCACAAAGCAGATGGTACGCACGAGTGACGGCCGAAGCCCTTTGATCGCGCCGCGTCCACATTTTGGCAGTTCAAGTACTTGGATATCTGTCCATTTCTGTGCTGTGCGCATAAAATGATGTCGTTTCGAGGTAATCCATCGGCTTGTGAGGGGAAAGACATACCTAGCGTGACGTCGTTGAAAGTCTGGAAGAGCGCGCCGGCAGACTTTGGATATTTGCTGATGAGCTCTGCGAGACGGGGATGCTGGGGATGGTGCTGAGCGGGTCTGGGGTGCTCTTTGCGGTGAGGCACTTACGGACGGGTGAGACTGCATCGTGGCTACGGGAATCCTGACTCGCTGCTCACGCCAAGTGGAAGTGGCGGTACGTCGTAAGTCCAACGTAACGTTCGTCATAACACCACGACATCCCCCTCAGGCTCATGGATGCCTCGTGGCTATCATCGAAACCAAGCTCAAGGTATTCTACAGCCGTGAACAAGATCTTCCAGGCAAGCCTCTCTGTAAACGAGTGATGAGTTCTCGCTCTGACTTGAATCTGGCAGGGCGTCAGCCCAGCTCAGTTATCACCTAATGATACGCAACATCAGTTCTGGCGAGCCTTCTTCGCTCTCGATATCGACCGCGACTTCCTGAGCAAGTTTCTAACTGCCATACCAAAAGACGAGTGTCTACACGTACACAAGGTCTGACTCCTCCCTGTCATCGTGACTGTAGTCATGTATGCTGACTAGCTATGGACGGCGTCCCGTTAGTAGTCGGTTCTGAACTCGCTGTTCATAACATGCGTCAGCTTTGCAGCTAGGAGCGAAGAGGATGCGACCGTCCGACTGCGGGCGATTGAGACGCTATCAATCGTGCTGCGATGCGTACTGGCAAAGAACCTAGCGGGATGGGAGGTCATGGTCGTTTTTGCCGGTGAAATAAACGAGAGCGACAAGGTGTTCATGGTGAATTGCGGCCAGTCGCATACGAGCGATTGAGACGTTGACGGGGTGCTCTCGCAGGGGTTCGTCGAAATGATTGCTCAAATTCTTGGGGACGACAAGGCTCCCGGTGCGCTTCGGTTTGACGTCTAGTTCGCGCCGTGATACTGATAGCACACGGAAGCTGGCA
>JBBPQN010000677.1:0-13278 GCA_038092575.1 Boletus subluridellus
TACATTTTTCTGGTTTTACATAAAGATCGTTTTGGTGAAGACGGGAAAGCACCTCCTTTACTATTTCCTCGTGCTCTTCCTTCGTCTTGCCTTTAGTAAATATCATACAGTCATCAATATAGATAACGAGTACAGCATACATGTCATTAAATATATTGTTCATCATTTGCTGAAAGGTAGGGGGTGAGTTAGTCATCCCGAAATACATAACAGTTGGTTCATATGTGCCTATAGGAGTAACGAAGGCTCCTTTCCACTCGTCTCCTTCCTTAATTCTCACATTGTTGTAACCCCATCGAAGATCAAGGGCCGTGAACATGTCTGCGCCCTTAAGGTGATCAATCAATGTGGAAATAAGGGGAAGAGGATAGGCGTTCTTTATTGTGCCTTCATTTAAATAGCGATAGTCCTTAACGAGTCTCTTTTTTCCGTCTTTTTTGGGTATAAAGAATACTGGTGCCGTTTGAGGAGACTTCGAGGGTCTAATATAACCCTTCTTGAGTTCTTTTCCGATGAACATGCGTACTTCATCCATTTCCGCATCCGATAAAGGAATTACTCTACCCTTTTTGGGCACAAAGTCTGGTTTTAGATCTATTGTGTGATCCCAGGGTTTTCGTTCCGGCATTCTTTTGGATTCGTTCTCGGAAAATATGTCAAGGAAGTCGTGATAAGTTTTGGGCACTTTCTCCTTGAGTCCTTCTTCTATACTACGATTATAAATAAGCTTAATAGGTTCGTTAAAAGGTCTGTTACCCATAATACGGCAATAGGGTGTGCAACAAGGAAAAGAGATAGTTTTAGTAACCCAATCTATAGTGGGATTATGCCATGCCAGCCAGTCATAGCCAACGATGAGGCGGTGGGTTCCTAGTTTTGACACATAGGCTTCCAGGACCTCGTAATGGCCGGCAATCCCAATAATTAATGTGACAGCGTGGGTTACTTGGCCTATTGCTCCGTTAGAGCCATCAGCATTTTTCACCGAAATAGGGTTAGTGATTCTATAAGTAGGGATACCGTGAGAGAGAACATAGTCTTTGTCAATAAAAGTGTGAGATGCGCCTGAATCTAGAAGGGACTTAAACGATCAAGATCGCCAACTTCCATCTTCGTAGTTCAATACACGCGTTTCGAGTGACATTTCGCCACCGAATGACAACGTGCTTGCACGAATAGAAATAGATGTGGGAGAGTTGAGGGATTTATAAATAGAAGAATTTATTACTTGGCGAACAAGAGAATTAAGCACGCTTTGTTTTAATTCTGGCGCCACGCTCACACTTTGTTGAGTTGCTCTTTTGGAATGGGAAATAATATTGCCAAGAAGATCATCCAAGGTACATACAGGAAAATCAGACTCATCGCAGTCCACAAGATTGGTCGAGATATTACAAGAAGAAAGAGAAGCAGAAGGAGAAACGTAATTGTCCAGTCCATGAACACCCTCGTTGTTCACAGACTTATTTAATTTAAAGAAGAGGCCGCCTTCTGCCTGGCTTCTACTTCGAACTTGTCTCTGTAGAAGGCTTCAGCTTCTGCTGAATAGAAGGATGGTGTTGCCGCTTGCTGAGCAACAACCGGGGGAGCGGACGGGACGGGAGCGGCGGTTGGAGGAGGGGGAAGGGGACGACCATATTGGTGCTGGGTGTGCTGCACGGGCGGCTGGTAAGGTGCAGCAGGCACGTAGGCACCTGTCTCATAATCCCAGAAGTACTGTTGCCGTACCTGCGGCGGTCGCAGGGCTCTCCGATTGGGGTTTTGAGAGCAATCTGGCCAAATATGGCCAACCTTGTTGCGACCGTAACAAGTACGAGTATTGGGCCGAGATGGAGGCACAGCTTGTTGCGTGTCTATCTCCATCAGGGCTCCTCTACCCGGCTGCGTGCCGGTGGGAGTGAAACGGGAATGGTTACCCGGGGGAGGTCGTGGCAGGGGCGGATAATATTGTTGGCTGTAAGGCCACGGAGGATGAGGTGTATACTGGGGACGATATGAAGAAGGCGTAGGGTGAGCAGGTGGGCCACATTCGATTGCAATCTGTTTGAAATTTCTACTGATTGCTTGGTAGTTTTTACAGAGTTCAGAAAAGCTGTCAGACTCTTTTCCTGTCATCTTTGCTTGATAGTAGATGCGATAGTCAACAGCCTTTGTTAGGAGTTCGATGGCAAAATCCCATCCGATCTCTGATTCCTTGGTCAGG
Organism: Boletus subluridellus; assembly: GCA_038092575.1. Taxonomy (NCBI): domain Eukaryota; kingdom Fungi; phylum Basidiomycota; class Agaricomycetes; order Boletales; family Boletaceae; genus Boletus; species Boletus subluridellus. Next base: position 2,204 of record JBBPQN010000677.1, read on the forward strand.
ACAATGAATTCCTGAATGAACAAATCTATGGGCCTAGCCCCTTGCCGTAAGGCCTGTAGCTTTTTGAGACTCTCATGAGTGAGAACCTTGATTTGGAAATATTCTTTGATCTCGATCTGGAGATCTGCCCATTTGGGCCATGCTACAATGCCTTTTGGTGTGGTCAACATGGACCCTGCCACAATTGGAATTTCTTCTTCTTCTTCTGCCAAGTATTGTTCTAGAGTGATTTGGGCGAAGCCCTCTGCCTTCTTCTCGAATCGAGACAGGACTGCAACTGTGCAGACGCGGTTGTCCTTCCAATCCTGTGCATCGACCCAGAGTCAAAGTTTGATCCACCAGGGACGAAACTTGGAGCGGTCGCCATCCCAGTTACCAGGGTCGACAATTTTCTTGGAAATGTTTGAGCGCTCCTTGCTCAAGGCGAGCACATCAAGTCAGTTGACGAGATCATCAATGTCGACAGATGTCATTTTTTAGTGAGAGGTGGGGGGATGACGGTGTTGGAGAAAAAACGAGTTGGAGAAGTAATTGTTACGACGCCTGTTACATTGAAGCTGTACATAATGAAAGAGTGTGAGTTGGGCGTCGGAGTATCTTTCTGTGTAAGGGATGTGCTTCTTTGGGGGCAAAGGAAGAGGAGGAGGAGATACTGGAGCAGTAGGGGGTTGTACTGGTCGGGGTTGTTGCACTACTCGATTCGTGCGAACGCGAGCCAGCTTAATCCTTACTGCGAGGTATCTTACAACCAAGCTCGAGGGATGCGGCAAGTGGAAGGTCTGAAAAAGTAAACTTTCGACCGGAGGTAGTATCTTCTTCTCCATAAGGTCTCGTAACAAGTTCTCTGGGGTCCACAAAGCCCAGGAACAAACTGACACATATACTAGATGTAAAAAACTAAAAACTGACGCTCTACCTCCCCAATCACTTGAGGGACTAACGAGACGATATAAGCTCGGCTATGGGCTGCACGACGACAGTGGTTCCCGTATCGCTCTTTGCAAACAAGGCATGACCCTTGTGCAGGTATCACCTCAAGGGAGGGACTGAGAAGGTTTCTATATAACACGACAAAAGCTCGGGGTACTGCCCCACATTCTAAAGTGGCGAACGTAAAAGAAGATGAAATCTGGAAAACACCAGTGGGTTCTCTTTAGCCCTAGAGTCCAGGCAGTGTATAAAGTCTAATCCAAGTGTTGCGAGATGACTCGAGTGAACACTGGCAAGACTCTACTGGGGCTACACCAAACCAAACGATGAAGAGAAAGCAGAGGTTTAGATGATAAGAGGCGATGTCTTCCTTAATCAACTCGCAGGGATGTAGGCCACAAGTGACAAATGGATTAGACTGGGGAGTCCAGTCGAGTACAGCTACTTTATATATGTTACAGGATGATGCACGGACCATAGGGTCCATGGGAAAGACTACTGGATTTAGATAAATGAAAGAAGGGTTTGTGAGAGAAGAAGAATGATGATGGAAAGAAAGAAAACGGAAATTAATAAAGCGTGTGTGCAATGTGTTTGTCTAGACCATAGGTCACGTGTAGTTTCCCATGGTCACGTGCACATCACGTGACTTCGAAGTCTGAAGGTTTGTAAAGTGTTGCGCAAATGCGCTGAGTTAAAAATGTTTGAAAATATAGTATATCATAACACAAGGTAGGTGAAAAAACTGTGTGACTTACAATATCCTGATTGCTGCAGATGTTGAGCATTACATGCAACAATGCCATGAACAACAGTGTGATAATCCACAAGCTTGGAGACCACATTGTGACATTTGGTGGCTGTTACAACCAACATAACAATGGAACACCAATGCGTAGTTGGAGTTCATCCCTGTCTATTCTGGCTTGAGACAGACAACGACCAACATCCTAAGTTGGTTGACTGAAGATCGCTCTCACAAGAGAGACAATTGTGAAGCGAAAGATGAAGTGAGAGAGCTGGTGAGAGAAGCAAGCCAGCAGTGAACTCCAAAATACATGGTAGATTGTGTAGGATCAAGTTAAAGAAGCAATACAGGCAGAGCATGAATATATATACTGCCTGGAGTCGGTTTAGGGCAGGTGAGTCAGAGTCTGAATGTAACGTGAGGGGAGGCACTATTGTGAGTATGAGATAAGAAATGCGTTGTGTATAAGAAGCACGTGATGGAAGGGGGCAGTGTCCTCAGGAGGAAATGGAATATAAATAGGATCAATGTGGATCAGGTCAAACCAGGACAGGAGAAATAGGATCAAAAGGAGGCAGTGTTGGGAGGAAATGGATTAGAGAGGCTGTCCTTGAATGCAGTGTCAGACACTGCATATTCCTGTAAGGAAGCGATAATGTCGTCCCACAGAGACGACCTGGGGTAGTCCAAGGGAATGGTAGGGGAAAAAGAGGGTGGGGAGTCACCAACCGTAACAGTGACACTATGGGCCACACTCAGTGCTTTCTCCACATCATCAATCTTGTAGCAAAATTGTTGATACCTCAGTTTGATGTAAGCAAAAGGGAGGCTGATGCAGCTCTTGAAGGACATGGGCTTGAGGATGCTGCCAGAGCACTTGCCAAGTTGAGTGGTGAGGTAGAGAATATGGACACTGGTACAGCCAGTGTTGAAGGTGAATGAAGTGGTGCAGATGCTGAGATGGAGATCGATAACAATGAGGGATGGATTGATGAAGCTGCGCTGCTGAGTGAGGACAAGCGGGAGGAATTCCAGGGCATGATACTACTGATCAAGTTAGTGCTGGTGAAGGTATTGTGTGATTGCTTGATTGCTCACCTGCAAGCTGATCTGTTTGATCAGATTCACAAACTTGGCTATAAAATTATCCATTCATCAACCATGATCCTTCCTGCTTGGAAGGAGCTCATGCAGGACTTGCTGAAGTGTGTCAGCTTCATGCTGCATGACATTGCAACCTGGTGGAACTCGACATGGGACATGCTTGACTATGCACTGAAGCATAGAAAGGTGGTAGATGCTGTAACTCAAAGAAGAGACCTAAGGCTGAGGAAGTACAAGTTGGCTGATGATGAATGGAAGCTTATTGAGCAGCTGCACAAGGTGCTTGGGGTGAGTGCTTGACTGTGAGGATACTGTGTGCTTGCTGACCAAGACTGTGCCATGCCACAGATCCTCAAGGACACAACATTGTTCTTCTCTCAGGATATTCCCAAGCTTGTGGTCATCATTCCTGCGATGGACAGCATCGATGGGGTCTTGACGACCTACTCTCGAGATAGAAAGCTCTCTCCACTGATCTGTGCTGCTGTCTCTCTCGCAAAAAAAACATTGAATAGGTACTATGAACTGACAGACAGCTCTGATGTTTACCGCATTGCAATGGGTATGAAAACTCAATTTCTCATCTGGATTTTCAGAGACTAATGCTACACAAACAGTCCTTCACCCCTGCCATAAACTACAATACTTTTGGCAAGCCAAATGGGAACAAGAGTGGATTGACACAGCAGAAGAACTCGTCTGTCATGAATATGAATGCTCATATAGTTCTCTTCAGGCTGGCAAAGTCAGTGAAGTCAACGAGCCAATTCCTGACAAAGATCACAGCACTGGCAGCACATGCTGAAAGGTCAGTTGTTTTTTGTTCTATCATCTGAGGCAGATGGTGTTGACTGTTACCCTCTAGCCAACCAATTATTTTGATAACCTAGCTGCATTAGCTCCCCAAAAATGGATAGGTTTATGCTCAGAACTTGACCAATATTTATCAACTGATGTCGAACATGTTACTGACTCACTTCTGTGGTGGTACAAGCATCGTGGGCAGTACCCATCACTGTCATGCATGGTGCTGGATTACCTTACAATTCCAGGTATGTTGTAGTTGTTACATTGATGAGCACACTGACAATCTGTTCTAGCCACCTCCATTGATGTTGAGTGACTCTTTAGCTGCGGTTGGCTGCTCCTTATGCATGTGTGCTCATGGCTTGCTACCCAATCAACATGTGCCCTGCTCTGCCTTGGTTATTGGAGTCGCATGGGATTTATCAAGACTGAAAATGTTCAACAAGTTGCTATGCTTCCAGATGTCATTGGGCCTGAGGAGGAGCTTGCTGAGGGATGGGATGGGATTGAGCCTGAGGCTGACAAGTAGTCTACATTATACTGACCATACTCTATACCTAAATATACCACACCTGCAGGTATACCCATGAAGGGTGTATCCGTGGGTCTCAAAATCATGACCTGTGATTAGTACCCACACCCTTGACTGTGGGTATCAACCCATGATGGGTTCGGATATGGGTATCATTCCAGATACCTGGGGGTATACCCATGTGGTTGCCTACCAGGAATGCACCATGGCAATGAGTAACTCCCTTGTGCAACAAATCAAAGAAGTATTGATGAATTTCTACAACCCACACTGGTGTGGGTCAGGACATCTATGTACATCGGTTTGACTGTATTACTGAGGACAATGGTGACAAGGTCAGATTTGGAATAGAGAAACAGAACTTTGTACCTATGTCCCTCCTTATCTACTGCATTGAGAAAAGTTTGACCTTGTCAATTGGTATGAAACTAGACTTTCTCATTTGAGTAGAGAGTTGGAGGAGTTACTAAATGGATTACTGTTGGAGGTGGACATGTCACCTTGCTTTTTTGGCATAGAAGAGGACAACTACAAGGACATAGCATATGGGTGTTGGCTCATCAATGTGGAATGCATGGAATATAGCTGTGGAATTGTATGAGGAACAAGCCCCCTGGGGTGACCAACAATTGTGGAAGCTCACAGACAAGTTGTACTGCCCTGAACCTTTCCTACCTATGATCACTGGGACAATTTTGAGCAGGAGCTTAAATTGAATGGTGTCCAAGTACCTACTGGGACTTATGCAGTGCTGCAATGCAACACATCCATAATGAAAGACTTCAAACAGTTGATTCCTAAATCAATTGTTGTAGTAGTTGAGGTTAATGGGCAACCAGCCCATGCCTTAATTGATACTGGCTTGCTGGCAGACTTTATATCTGCTAACCTCGCGGAGCAGCTGAATGTTCCAAAGTTGGAGCTGGCAAAGCCCATCACTGTACAGTTAACAGTTGAGGGATCTCACTCCAAAGTGAACTATGGAACAAAGGCGACCCTGCAGTACCAGGAAATCAATTCAGAACGCTACTTTGATATCACAAACTTATAGAACAATGATCTTATCCTTCAAATGTTGTTCTTGTTCCAACACAAGATCATGGTTGGCTTGAATGACTCTTGAGTCATTGTAGGAAGTAAAGTTCCCCTGCCTATAAAGGGCTTGCAGGTACAGATCTTGGAGTCCAGAGCTACTGATACCTGGATGAAAGAACTGATGATGTACAGAAGCAACTGTAAGAATTGGCTAAACCTGTTACAGTTTTGTGACATTTGTCACCTGTGACCTCCTTGCGACCACGTGCCCTGGCGGCATCATGACCTTTCCCCTCTTATCTTGGCAAAACCATTGTATTACCAGATCGTATCCGACGATCACGACTCGCGGCTATGATCACCTTCCCCTCTAACGGACAATCCCCGGCCTTACGCCTCGGATGGGCTCTTGACCGGACATTCACCCATTGGACGATGAGTTCCCTTTCATCACAAGGACTCCAAGGGTTCTCACCTACATATCGACTGGACATTCCCCCGGACGTAGCGTTTCCATGCTACACAAGGACTGGATCCTCCCTGGAGTTTCCCTGGATCATCCCCTGATCCGACTCCTCACGGTTGGGCTGTGGCTCACCACCTCACAGATCCGAGATCTTCCAACACACTGCCTAGTGATCCTACATCACCCGAGCATTGCCACGTCGATCTGAGATCACCCGATCTTTGATCCTATTATACCCGTTCCGGTTTCTCCCTTCATCATGTGACACGCGACACGACGCGTCCTGGACACGGTTTCACCTACCCTAGATTCCTCTTCCCATATTAGGTTAGACCGGCCCTAAACCACTGTATCAGTATATAAGTTCAAGCAGAGCTTGTACTTATCTCTAACCTAATTCTACTCATTCTTACCCTGGGTTCTCTGCTCAACAAGAGCTCTTGGTAGACAATTCGGTTCCTTTGACCAAGGAGGTCATCGTATACTCGCTTCCTCGCTCTCTCTCTCGTCGTCGTCGTCCCCGACATCAACCTCGACTCGATCGTCATCTTCAAGGACCCTTGAAGAGTAGCGTCTCAGGTTGGAGTACCATTGCTACGGGTCAAACCGTAACAAAACCTCTCTGTGTGAAAGTGAGTGACACTAGCTTACCCCTGTTAAGAGCCATCAATTACCAAATTCTGTTGATTGACCTTCATAAAATCTATCCCTGGCGACCCTCTAGGTGTCCAGAGGCCTTGCGCCTGCAGTGGGTAGACAAGCATTGAGCATATCTTGAAACTGGACATTAGAAAGTCACCAGTATCAGCAATACTGTTCCAATGTTGCTGATTCAGAAACCAGGGATGGATAAGCTTTGTACAGTCATTGACCTGCATGAAAGAAACAAGAATACTCATAAGTTGTTAGCCCCATTGCCTGATATTGATGGGATCTTGAGACACATTAGTAAAGGAAAGTACTGGTCCATCATAGATGGGCAGGATGCATATGAACAAATCCATATCATCCCTGAGCACATTGAGCAGAGTGCAGTGACTACACCTGATGGCAATATGATCAGTACAGTTATTCAAATCAGAGATTGCAATGTGCCTGTGACTTACCATGTGTTGATGAATCATCTCTTCAGTAATTATATGGGAAGGTGGATGGATGTCTATCTAGACAACATTGTTGTTTACTCTGACATGCTGGAGGAACATGTTGAACACGTCAGAATTGTGCTTGACATCCTGAGATGAGAGAAGCTTTACCTTAGTCAAAGTAAGCTTTGGTTCCTGTGTAAGGAGATGAAGATCTTGGGGCACATTGTCAATGATGATGATATCTGAATGGACCCTGAAAAGGTTGATTCCATTCTCAATTGGAAAATGCCTACCAACCAAGACCTCCTTCAAGGCTTCATCAGTTCAGTTGGTTACTTGGTAGACAACATCTACAAAGTCAGAGTGCCTATGGGAGTCTTGTCAGCTGTAACAGGTGACAATGTACCCTTTAAATGGAACAGGACCAAGCAGTGTGCATTTGCAATGGTGAAGCACTATGTTCAAGCTTGTAGGCACCATCAACATGTTTTGCTTGACTACAGAAAGGACACACCTTGAGTCTGGTTCATGACCAATGCATGCTTCAACAGTATTGCTGCCATAGTGGCTCAAGGAGATGTTTGGAAGTTGGCAAGGATCACTGCCTTCTTTAGCACGAAAATGAATCCAGCACAACTGAACTATCCTGTTCATGAACAGGAGATGTTAGCTGGCATTGAAGGAATGCTGCACTACCACAATATCCTTCAAGGGGCATGCTTTACCTGGCATATGGACTGTTATGGTTTTACCTGTGACAATGGTACTCCAACCTGAAATACTACTCCACAGGAGATTTGAATGATGACAATGAATTGTGGTCAATGTTGTTTGAGTGAAGCAATGAGTAGAGTTAAGTGAGGAAGGGAGTATACAAGGAGAACTGTCTCCAGGGAACAAGAGCCTTCCACTAAGATCTTCTGCAGAGCAGAGAACCTAGGGTATGATTGAGTAGGTACAAGTTAAAGAAGCATACAAGCTGAGCCCGAATCTTATATACTAATACAGAGGCTTTAGGGCTGGTCTAAAGTAATAGCCCAAAATAGAAAAGGAACTTTAGGGGAGACACATACACATATAAGACACATCACATCGTGTAGCACGTGATGGAAGGGAGAAACTGGAACAGGTATAGTAGAATCAATGATTGGGTGATCAATGAGGCTGTCCAATTAAGGGCAGGTGCCAGAGTCTACAATTCAGAGGCTGTATCTCAGATGATCTTGGATCAATGAGGCAGATATCAGGGCATGTAGGATTAATGAGGCAGTACTCAGGAGATCACAGATCTGTGAGGTGATGAGCCACAGCTAACTGGAGAGAGTAGGATCAGGGAAGATCTGGTAAACTCCAGGGAAGATCCAGTCCTTGTGATAAATGGAAACTCATCATCTGGGGAAGTATTTGGTCCAGAGAGCAAGAGCCCATCCAAGGCATAAGGTTGGGGATTGTCTGTTAGAGTGAGAAAGGGGTAGCTGCGAGTTGTGATCATCAAATATGATCTGGCAATACAATGGGAAGGAGGTGGAACCGAAGGGAAAAGGGGAAACAAGTCCAGGTGATGCCAGGTCATAGAAAACCATAACATGGACCATAAAGGTTTAATCCATCTTTATAATCAAAAGAATCTTTCCAGCTGTCAGGCCTGTTGGCTAGAGACAATTAGTGAGTTTGACTTTGTCATTGAGTATGTGCCTGGCATGGACAATGTGTTGCCCAACACCCTGTCTAAGATTTATAGTAATGATGTGCTGGGAATGGTCTGTGCTCCTGGTGAATATGTTCAGTTGGTGGAAGATAGCCTCAATCTTCACTTGCTCAACTTACTATTGATGCCTTTACTTGTGGGATCTGAGGTGGATGCTTTGAGTGCGATAGCGCTGCACCCCAGGATTTGGATCAAGGGCCCAAGGGAGCCTGGTGTGTTACAATCTGTGTCAAGGCAGATGCTGTAGGACAAGAATCAGCAACACTGCCTATCAACAAGAAAAGGACGGGAAGAGAAGGGGAGAGGGTAAGTGAAGAAGAAAGAGGTAACAGGAGGCTCTCAGCATATGAAGTCCTTTACTAAGGACCGGGGGCTAGTCTCCTGAATGGATTGTACTGAGTATGATGACTCAGTGGTTGACCTGTCTTCCAGAACACAGATACCAATGATGGTACTCCAGGCGAGGGTAGTATTACTGACTAGGAGCTTTCACTGCAATGACTTTCAAGGTCAAAGACAAAGAGATTAGAACTGGGGAGTTTGTATCTCTCGTCGCTGTATTTATAGGAGCTATGTACACACACAGACCATAAGGGTCAAGGGCAAGCGTGCGAGAGCTACTACTAAATACAGAGAAATAAAAGAAGAGAAGTGACAGAGATCAAAGGGATAGGAGGTGGTAAGGAATGAGGTAGCAACATGGGGAATGGAAGAGAAGGGTAAGTATGGAAGATCTATTGGGTGAAATGGAAGATGGGATTGGGAGATCTAATCGAGATCCAATTGGGGGGTTACATAATAGATCTGGTTAGGATCGAGTGAAAGGAGGTAAGAGAAAGACGAGATCATAACAGAAAGAGTCCCTTTGACTTTCCTTGATGAAGATACCATCATGTCTAAAATAAAGAATCAATATGAAAGAGACTTGTTCTTCAAAATGATCTTAGACTCACCAAATACATACTGAAACTTTGAGGTCAAAGATGGTTACATAGTGCTGAAAACCAAGGAATGGGCTGCCATTTGTATACCAGATGTGTTGATTGACAGAAGGAAGGCTAGAGAGCGTCTAATAACTCAGGCACACTCAGTTCTAGCTCATTTAGGAGCAGCCAAAACACTGGCTTACCTATGAGATCACATCTGGTGGAAGTATATGGTAGACGATGTCAAACATTACTGCAAGACATGTCAAACCTGCAAATGAAGCAAGCTGCTGAACCAGAAACTGCATAGGTTGTTGAACCTGCTAAAAGTGCCTACCCAACCTTGGGAGTCTATTGGAATAGATTTCATGGGCCCACTCTCTTTGTCTAAAAATTGGGATGGTGAATATGACTTGAGTAGAGTGATAATCAATCTACTCACTGCGATGGTGCATCTTGTGCCCAGCCAGATTACCTATACTGCAAAGGAGATCACTGAGCTCATCTTCTTGGAAGTGTATAAATTGCACAGTCTACCCTGATCAATCATTAGTGATCAGGATGCCTTGTTTATGAGCACATTATGGACACACCTGTTGTGACTGATCAGGATTGAGCAGTGAATGTCTAGTGCCTATCATTCACAGTCCAACAGATCTACAGAATGAGCCAACTGGACCATTGGATAGATGTTGCACTCATGCATGGGGCCAAGCCAACACAATTGGGTTGCATGGTTACTTGCAATCAAGTTCACTGTGAATTTCTTGTGCTCTGAGTCAACTGGATACTCACTGTTCTTCCTGAATTTGGGTAAACAACCCCAGACATTTGTATGGAACAACGCTGTAAAAGATAAGTACCCCAGCATGCAAGCATTTGTCCAGAGGATGAAACATGCTGTAATGTCAGCCCACACATCTGCAAAAAGCACAAGTGCTATGTAGTGCTACTATAGGCTACACAGCACCCATAGTGCTGGTAGACTTCCTCCCATTATGTAGCACTACTGTAGCTGAGAAAATTGCTACTGTAGTGCTACAGTAGCACACATGAAAAGAGTGGTCTTTCAGCTACTATAGCACACCAATGATACCATACCATGCATATAAAAAATCTATAATTGCTCAACACAACATTATGAGCTTGTCTACATGGCTCAATTCATACCCTCAGCCTCCTTGTCCTCATAAATATCCTCCATCTCCTCCTCGTCACTGGCATCCTCATCAATACCAGGCTCTGTCTCCTCCTCCTTATGATTACCTTCTGTCCAAGTCTCCTCATCCTCATGAATACCCTCTGTCTCCCAGTGTTCACGAATGGCATTCATAAATGCAAGCCTAGGGAGGGCTCTCTTTTTCTCACCATCCTGCAGGGCCATATTTGGCACTGCAATCCCAGCATGCACACTAACCAGTGTGGGTTTGTTAACACATGAATGACCAGTCATAAAGCACTCACCATCCATTGATAAATACTTGATTTAAGAGCTTCTTGAGCAACCCATACTCAGCACCATCTTTTTCGAAGTCCTTGAGAGAGGCCAGATGTTCATTGTAAACACCTGAATAGCTGTCTTCTGAGAATACAACCTTTCCGCAAGTCCCTGATTGCCCCACTCATCAATGGCACATTCAATCTAATGATCCAATGTCAGTAAGCAAGGTTTGATGACAGTAAACACCTACTGCTGTGAGTGCAAGAGCAAAGCCTGCACAGGGGAATGGA
>JBBPQN010000678.1:0-13275 GCA_038092575.1 Boletus subluridellus
CAGCCCAACCGTAAGGAGTCGGATCAGGGGATGATCCAGGGAAACTCCAGGGATAATCCAGTCCTTGTGTAGCACGGAAACGCTACGTCCGGGGGAATGTCCAGTCGATAGGTGAGAACCCTTGGAGTCCTTGTGATGAAAGGGAACTCATTGTCCAATGGGTGAATGTCCAGTCAGAGTCAAGAGCCCATCCGAGGCGTAAGGCCGGGGATTGTCCGTTAAGGGGAAATGTGTCATATCCACGAGTCTTGATCGTCGAATACGATCTGGTAATACAATGGGTGGTCCATGAGAAGGGGAAAAGTCGTGATGCCGCCAGGGCACATGGTCATGAGGGAGTCACAGGTGACGAATGTCACAAAACTGTAACAATTCCAGCGATGGATCTCATCGACGAGAAACTTACAACCTATTTGCTCAATCACAAATACAGCCCTGCGACACGTGCCGCCATTGGTCTCGCAAAGCGTACCTTAAACAAGTACTACCAGCTTACAGATAGCTCTGAAGTGTACAGGATCACTATGGGTAAGCACTCTATGCTATCGGTATGCAGGACGTATACTACTAACATTTACACCTCATAGTTTTACATCCACGACACAAACTTGTGTACTTCAAAATTGCGAACTGGGAGGAGCTCTGGATCAACACTGCCAAGAAGCTTGTCAGGGATACAGTACATTTGAGCATTTGTACACCGTAGAGGGGATTCACCAGGACAACTCGGATGGGGACACTGCTGCCGAGGCGGCAAAGGTGCGCAATCACAATCGTTACCAATATCACCGTTGGTGTGCTGTTAATGCACACATTGGCAGGATAATATATTTGATGCCATGGCAGCCATGGCCCCACCCAATTCATCTGAACTAGGTGATGAGCTCGACCGCTACCTCTGCACTGACGTAGAGCATGTCACTAACCCTTTGGCATGGTGGTACGAGCGGCATGCTGTCTATCCATGCCTGTCACGCATGGCATTGGACTATCTAACTATCCCTGGTAAGTGTTGCACCTACTGTAGTTGCAATCCCTGCTCACTTTTAATGCTTTCAGCTACATCTATCAATGTGGAACGGCTGTTTAGCTGTGGTCACCTCATTGTCACGCACACACGTTCGTGGCTTTCAGCTCAGACTACCCGCACACTGCTATGCTTAGGAGCTTGGAGCATTCTCAACCTTATCAAGACAGAAGATGTATTCGCTGTGGCTGCCCTTAAGGATGTGGAGGGTGATGACGTCGCTTTAGATGATGGTTGGGACACTATCATTATACCTTAGGCTACACATTTGTTTCGTACAGTCTGATGGACCTGAGTCTACACCATACCCGTGGGTGTTACCCATCACGGGTCCAGTCCTGGGTCTGACGTGCATAACCCACGGCAGATACCCATACCCACAGCCATGGGTACATACCCATCATGGGTATGGGTGTGGGTCAGACCACTGATACCCTGGGGTATACCCATGCATTTGCCTAACTGTCACTGATGGTTAGATTTTGTCGAATGAATAAAGGGCTGCCAGTGTAACTTATGGTTGGATTCGAGTGTGATTCCAACAATGGTGTACTGTGTCAGGAGTTACCTTATCCCAGGCCTCCTTTGCCATTGACATCACTTCGAGCAGATCAATTTTGTAAATCTCACTCTCGCCAGCTTTGTTGTGATCAATGGCATGTTGGTTAAACAAGTGGCTGTTATGATATACTATATTTTCAAACATTTTAACTTAGCACATTCGTGCACATACCTTACATCTTTCAGACTTCGAAGTCACGTGATGTGCACATGACTGTGGGAAACTACATGTGACCTATGGTCTAGACAAACACACTGCACACACGCCTTATTAATTTCCATTCCTTCTTTCTCACCATCATCATCATCTTCTCACCACATCTTCTTTCACTTATCTACATATATCAAGTAGTCTTTCCCATGGACCCTATGGTCTGTGCACCATCCTGTAACTTATATAAACTAGCTGTACTCGACTGGACTCCCCAGTCTAATCCATTTGTTCGCTGTGACCTATGTCCTTGCAGCTGAATTAAGGAAGACTAGCCTTGTCTCAACTCTTACTCTCCTCCCGTTGTATCTCTTGTGGTTTGGTGTAGCCTTGTCAAGTCCCGCCAGTGTTTGTTCGAGATCTCTCACAACACTTGGATTAGACTGTATACACTGCCTGGGCTCTTGGGCTAAGGAGTACCCACCAGAGTTTTCCATTTTCCATTTCTTTACGTTTGTGCCTTTAGAACGTGGGGCAGTACCCCAAGCTTTTGTCATGTTAGTTTAGAACCTTCTCAGTCCCTCCATTGGGGTGATAGCCACACAAGGGTCGTGCCTTGTTTGCGAAGAGCAATATGGGAACAACTGTCATCGTGCAGCCTGTAGCCAAGCTTATATCGCCATGTTAGTCCCTCAAGTGATTGGGGAGGTAGAGTGTCATTTCCATAGTTTTTTACAATAGTATATGTGTGGTTTTGTTCCTGGGCTTTGTGGACCCCAGAGAACCCATTACGAGACTTTACGGAGAAGAAGGTATTACCTCCGGTCGAAAGTTTACTTTTTCAGATCTTCCACTTGCCGCATCCCTCGAGCTTGGTTGTAAGATACCTCACAGTAAGGATTAAGCTGGCTCATGTTCGCACAAATTGAGTAGTGCAACAATCCTGACCAGTACAAACCCCTGCTGCTCCAGTAGCTCCTCCTTCACCTCCTTCCCCTCCAAAGAAGCACATCCCTTATACCAAAAGATATTCCAACGCTCAACTTGCACTCTTCCGTTACATACAGCTTCAACATAACAGGCGTCACAATGACTACTTCCCCGACTCATTTCTTCTACAACACCATTGTCCCTCCTCCTCCCACTAAAAGATGTCATCCATCAATATTGATGACCTCGTCAACCGCCTTGATGCACTCGCCTTGAGCAAGGAGCACTTGAACATTTCCAAGAAAATTGTCAACCCTGGTAACTGGGATGGCAATCGCTCAAAGTTTCATGCCTGGTGGATTAAGCTTCAACTCTGGGTCGATGCACAAGATTGGAAGGACAACTGCGTCCACATGGTTGCAGTCTTGTCTCGATTTGAGAAGAAGGCTAAGGGCTTTGCCCAAATCACACTAGAACAATACTTAGAAGAAGAAGAAACTGAGATCCCAATAGCAGCAGGATCTGCGGTAACCGCGCTGAAAGGCATTGTGGCTTGGCCCAAGGGGCCCGATCTCCAGATCGAAATCAAGGAGTACTTCCAGATTGAGGTACTGGCTCACGAGAGCCTTAAAAAGCTGCAAGCCTTAAGGCAAGGGTCTAGGCCCATAGATTTGTTCATCCAGGAGTTCGTCATCCTGGTAAAGGAAGCAGATATTGGAGTGGACTTCACTCTGGAACTGCTCAAGAAAGCTGTCAACTATCGCATATATTACCAAGTGAAAATGACGGGCAAAGAGTCTGACGACTATCTTGAGCTCTGCGGAAACCACCAAGCAATTGGTAGGAACTTTGAACAGATCGCAATTGAATGTGGTCTGCCCTCTCGCCCTGCCCCTTCTTCATATTGCCCCCAGTTTGCTCCTCGTCCCCCATGGCCTTATGGCCAACAATATTATCCGCCCCCACCATGACCTCCTCCGGGTAACCATTCCCGTTTCACTCCCACCGGTACACAGCCAGGTAGAGGAGCCCTGATGGAGATAGATGCACAACAAGCAGTGCCTCCGTCCTGGCCCAATACCCGTACTTGCTACAGATGCAACAAGGTTGGCCATATATGGCCTGATTGCTCTCAAAACCCAAATAGGAGAGCCCCACGTCTGCCGCAGGTATGGCAACAGTATCTTTGGGATTATGAAACAGGTGCTTTTGTGCCTGCTGCACCTTACCAGCCGCCCATGCAGCACGCCCAGCACCAATATGGTCATCCCCTCCCTCCTCCTCCAACCGCCACTCCCATCCCATCCGCTCCCCCGGTTGTCACTCAACAAGCGGCAACACTGTCCTTCTATTTGGCAGAAGCCAAAGCTTACTACAGAGATAAATTCAAAGTAGAAGCAAGGCAGAAGGTGGCCAGCTCTTTAAATTAAATCAGTCTGTGAATGAAGAGGGTGTTCATGGACTGGACAATATCATTTCTCCTTCTGTTTCTCTTTCCTCTTGTAATATTTCTACCGATCTTGTAGATTGTGATGAGTCTGATTTTCCTGTATGTACCTTGGACGATCTTCTTGGCAATATTATTCCCCATTCTGAAAGAGTGACTCAACAAAGTGTGAGCGTGGTGCCGGAATTAAAACAAAGCATGCTTAATTCTCTTGTTCGCCAAGTAAGAAATTCTCCTAATTATAAATCCCTCAATTCTCCTTCATCTATTTCTATTTGTGCAAGCACATTGTCATTTGGTGGCAAAATGTCACTTGAGACACGTGTACTGAATTATGAAGATGGAAGTTGGCGATCTTGATCGTTTAAGTCCCTTCTAGATTCAGGCGCATCTCACACTTTTATTGACAAGGACTATGTTTTCTCTCACGGTATCCCTACTTATAAAATTGCTAACCCTATTTCGGTGAAAAATGCTGATGGCTCTAACAGAGCAATAGGCCAAGTAATCCATGCTGTCACTTTAATTATTGGGATTGCTGGCCATTACGAGGTCCTGGAAGCCTATGTTTCTAAAATAGGAACCCACCGCCTCATTGTTGGCTACAATTGGCTGGCTTGGCATAATCCCACTATAGATTGGGTCTCTAAAACTATTTCTTTTCCTCGATGCACACCCTACTGTTGTATTATGGGTGATGGACCTTTTAACGAACCGATCAAACTTATTTATAACCGTAGTATAGAAGAAGGCCTCAAGGAGAAAGTGCCCGAAACATACCACGACTTCCTTGACGTATTTTCCGAGAATGAATCCGAAAGAATGCCAGAATGAAAACCCTGGGATCACGCAATAGATCTGAAACCAGACTTTGCTCCCAAAAAGGATAGAGTAATTCCCTTATCGGATGCAGAAATGGACGAAGTATGCACGTTCATTGGAAAAGAACTCAAGAAGGGCTACATTCGCCTGTCAAAGTCCCCTCAACTGGCACCAGTATTCTTTATACCAAAAAAAGATGGAAAAAAGAGACTTGTTATGGACTATCGTTATTTAAATGAAGGCACTATAAAGAATGCCTATCCTCTACCCCTTATTTCCACATTGATTGATCGCCTTAAGGGTGCAGACATGTTTACAGCCCTTGATCTCTGATGGGGTTACAACAACGTGCGAATTAAGGAAGGTGACGAGTGGAAGGGAGCTTTCGTTACTCCCATAGGCGCATATGAACCAACTGTTATGTATTTTGGGATGACTAACTCACCCCCTACTTTCCAGCAAATGATGAACAATATATTTAATGACATGTATGCTGTACTTGTAATCTACATTGACAATTGTATGATATTTACTAAAGGCAAGACCAAGGAAGAGCACGAAGAAATAGTAAAGGAGGTGCTTTCCCGTCTTCGCCAGAACAATCTATACATAAAACCAGAAAAATGTAGTTTCTCAAAGGACAAAGTGGACTTTCTCAATATGGTAGTATCTAAAGAGGGAGTAGAAATGCAGGAAAAGAAGGTGTCAGGGGTATTGGATTGGCCAGTTCCCACATGCCTCAAACAACTGCAGGGCTTCCTCGGACTCTGTAATTATTACCAACGATTTATTGAAGGCTTTGCAGACATCGCACGCCCATTGAACGATCTTACCAAGAAAGATGTTCTATTCAAATGGGAACCAAAGCACAAAGTCACATTTGATTCTTTGAAAGCCAAATTTAAAGAATCACCCCTGTTGGCTTACCCAGATCGAGACAAAGAAATGCGTCTTGAAACAGATGCCTCGGACATCGCCACAGGGGCAGTGCTTTCGGTTAAGTGTGATAATGGTCTCTGGAGACCCTGTGCCTTCATTTCCCACTCTTTCAACAGCACTGAGCGCAACTATCCTATTTACGACAAAGAACTCTTGGCAGTCATTCGAGCATTAGAAGAATGGCGACACTACCTAATCGGTAGGGAAGGTTTCAAGATCTGGACAGATCACAAAAATCTCGAATACTGGAAGAAACCCCAGACCTTATCCGGTCATCAAGCCCGATGGCATGCACTTCTTCAAGAGTTTAATTATGTTTTTGTTTACAAACCTGGTGCATCGAATGGCCGAGCAGATGCCTTATCTTGCCAACCGGACCATGGTGATGCTGTCACAGATCACAACCAAAACATTACTGTCCTTCCACCCTCTCTTTTTATTAACAATATCGAACTTTCCTCTTCTTTCTACGAAAAAATCATAAAAGAATCAGAAAAAATACGTGACGAATCCTTTAACGAATACACTTATGATTACGATAACTATATTTTCAAAAACAACAAAAACAAAGTCTTTGTTCCCGAAACTTTATGTACAGAACTCCTTACTATTTGTCATGACTCTCCTATTGGTGGACATTCCGGACAAGCTTGTACTTCTCATCTTCTCACTCATCATTCCTCGTGGCCTGGTGTCACAAAAGACATTAAAAATTATGTAGATAGCTGCCAAGTGTGTGCCCAAACAAAGGGAAAGTCAAAGGCACCAGCAGGCAAACTCCTTCCTTTACCCGCTTCAAAATGACCTTGGGAAGATTTATCAGTTGACTTCATTACAGGTTTACCCGCTTCCCACAGTTATACTGCCATTTGTGTTGTTGTTGATCGATTTTCAAAAGAAGTGGTCTTTATTCCCACTTACAATACCATTTCTTCTAAGGACTTAGCCATTATCTTCAGAGACAATATTTGGTATATCCACGGACTTCCTTCTACGATCATTTCCAATTGAGGTCCCCAGTTTGTTTTGGACTTTACTTCCAAATTATGTAAACTTCTCTCCATTTCCCAGAAAATCTCCACCGCCTACCACCCCCAAACTGATGGACAAACAGAGCATATTAATAGAGAACTTGAACAGTATTTCCGCTCTTACGTAGCCAAGCAACAGACCGAATGGGCCGATTGGCTCAAAGTCACTCAATTCCATCACAACAACTCTCTCACCACTGCTACTGGCACAATCCCCTTTAATATCACACGAAACTATGCCCCTCACATGGGCTTTGAGGGAAAAGCTAAAGGCATGGGAAAAGAATTCGGCATGGAGATGGGAAAAAGCCACAAAGAAGTAGAAAATGCATTAGAGGAAGCATGAGAAAGAATAAAGAAGCAATCGGAATCCAAAAGATCCAATGCTCCAGAGTACGAAAAAGGACAACAAGTTTGGCTTTCAGCCGAACATTTGAAGCTCCCTTATATGGCAAAGAAACTCACCCAAAAATGGATTGGTCCCTATGAAATCCTCGAGGTTCTCCCTAATGCCGTAAAACTTAAATTGCCAAACTGTATTCATATACATCCCACTGTCAACATCTCATGCATAAAACCATATCGGGCAACCCTTCCGGGCCAACCAGTCACACGCCCAGACACAATCGAAGTTGACAAAGAAGGAGTAGAGCAATTTGAGATCAAATACATTGCGGCATCCCGACTTAAAGGCTGCCAGCTTCAATATCTCGTACATTGGAAAGGCTATGATGAATCCAACAGGACATGGGAATCAGGCGACATCATTAACACCGCCCCTCAGGCAGTTGCCAATTTTCATAAAAAGCATCCCTCAGCTCCTTGGAAACTCCGTGGCCTTACTCTTGGAGATTTCTCTTCACTCTTCTCTCAATATGAAAACTATACTGAAACAAATTATCATGGGACTTGCCTGGAATTCGAGTCTTAAAGAGGGAGTAGTGTTATGATATACTATATTTTCAAACATTTTAACTTAGCACATTCGTGCACATACCTTACATCTTTCAGACTTCAAAGTCACGTGATGTGCACGTGACCATGGGAAACTACATGTGACCATGGGAAACTACATGTGACCATGGGAAACTACATGTGACCTATGGTCTAGACAAACATGCTGCACACATGCCTTATTAATTTCCATTCCTTCTTTTTCACCATCATCATCATCTTCTCACCACATCTTCTTTCACTTATCTATATCAAGTAGTCTTTCCCATGGACCCTATGGTCCGTGCGCCATCCTGTAACTTATATAAACTAGCTGTACTCGACTGGACTCCCCAGTCTAATCCATTTGTTCACTATGACCTATGTCCTTGCAGCTGAATTAAGGAAGACTAGCCTTGTTTCAACTCTTACTCTCCTCCTGTCGTATCTCTTGTGGTTTGGTGTAGCCTTGTCAAGTCCCGCCAGTGTTTGTTCGAGACCTCTCACAACAGTGGCAGTAAAGTGCCTTAAAGCACCAGATTATGCCAGCATCGCATGGCTGGACAAAAGGGGTCATATTCAGCTCAAAATACTCCATTTGAATATGGGATGGCTGATATGAGATCGTGTGCCCAGAGAAGTTGTCCATCAGCAATAAAATGTGGCAGTTTGCCCGCCTCATCTTGATATCGAGCTGTTTTATCCACCTAGGTAATCAAATGAGATAAGATAATCCAGCGAAGAAATTGTCAGCACACATATGCTTCAAACAGATCTAATGTCATCCAGGCACGCTTGTTGTTCTGGTAATAGAATCCACGCTGCTCTGGACTACACTGCTTGAAACAACGTGGCTTGGCAGCCTTCCCAATAAAGAAAGGCTCAAGTTTCTCGCTTCTGTCTGCATTGCAAGCCAGTGCAATGGAGATACGAAATCTCTCCTTCTTCTTGCCACTCATTTGCTTTGTGGCAAGGCCCCGGTCTGGAGGTGTGCTAAGAGAAAATCAACAATGAATCTCAGTTAGGGGCCAATGAAGACTCACTAGGGATTGAATGCAGTTTCGTCAATGTTGAATCGATCTCGTGGGGCAAACTTGGCAAGGAGTTGACAACATCGCACCCTCTCTGCTTCAACAGCTTCCTGATCAACAGAAGCAGCCTCACTGTGGCGACGAATTTCACAGATCTTGTAAGTTCGACAAAATGATTGAATCCAGCTTTCACCAACAAGTCGTTTATTATCTGGAACCTGAAACTGATCTTCAAACCTTCTCCGCTTTTCCTTTAACATTGGTCTGGTCACTGTTTCCCCCTTGTTTTCCATATCCTTTACCTAGAGGATCAGTGCACGCTCGACATCAGGCCAGGTAACAATGCGTGGGCACTTTGACGACAAGGCAGTTGGGTTATCATTGGCACATGCTTGCATTTTTGACCGTTCTCGGAGTTTACGTGAGAGTGTTGATTGGTCGAAGATGAGGGCACCAATCTGAAGGGAGTGGAAGTGTTGAACAATGCTTGCTTGAGTGGCAGCGGGGTGAGCGTCAATGTAGGCATAGACTGTCAACCAGTCAGCAAGGGTGAGATTCTGACGTGATGAGTTTTTTGGAGGCTGCGCAGATGTCTTTGGTGTGTCAGAGCCAACTTTCGCCTGCTTAGCAGGCTGGGCATCCAAATTGGTGGGTTTATCACAGGGTTTGCATTTTAATTTGGGCATAGTAGTGAGGGTGAATGATGGAGTAACTTGTATTAGCAGCTCACTGTCGAGTCCCTGTACCTTTACATAGTTCTTGACAACAATGACAAAGTCTAAGAATAATAGTCGACTTGGAGACTCAAGTACAATCCTATTCCTGGACCTGGAGGGGACAGGTTTCAAAAGCAAGAAATCGTGGGAATAAAAAGTTCGATGCCATGGGAAAGTCTCGGCCTGACTTTTTCGTAACCCAACCTTAACCTCATGCTGAGGTTTGGGTGCTTGTGGGAAGTTATGTGTCAGCTGTTGTGCTTGACAGTAGACGAAATTACAAGTCCTTCAAAGAAGGCGAGTTTTTCGGCGGCCGTTAGTGTGGTGCCTGAAGCAAACATAATGGATCCCTGGGAAAAATTTAACATATCTGGTAACTATTAGCTTAGTTGTACTAGCATCAGCCATTTCTGCCATCAATAGTCAATGTTTCTACACTCAGGACATTCAACCTGGTACAAGAACACAAGGTCAACCAATGGTCTCACAATGTTCCCAGTGTCAGGCTCACTGATTGTGCTACAGCTGTAATTCACCATGCATTTAAGCCCCTCCTCATCACAGCCAAGTTCAGCCATCCCAGCTGAAACACCAGCTTATTGGTTGTCCTGTTCACAAAGCTGACACATTATGATGGCACTGAACCTGTTTGTCCTGTCAGTCAGTCAGGTACAGGGGTTAGACCATGACATTTTCATTTCAATGTCCTTGTTGACTTGCTCCCCTCCATCATGAGCATTCGAATCCTACATCAAACTTGCTCAAGATCAGTTGCTTATCACATAGGAAAAACTCCACACTTGCAATGGTATGGTCCCCCCTTTCCCCCTCCTCACCCACATCCTAGCTGAACATGCAAGATATGCTGCATTAGCAATCTCCTGCAGCTTGACCCTTCACTTGCTGTTGACCTGACTGTCCCTTTCCACCCATTCTCCACCTCTCACTTCCCATTCTCTACTTCCATCCAGCTCCTCCCTCTCACACCAAGAGATCCTGCATCAAACCTGCTCTAGATTGGCCACTCATCACATGGGAAAAATCCTGCACATGGATATATGTTGCTTGCTTGCAATTTGTGATAGATGGACACAGCGCAATGAGCAGTGCATGCAATGACTCAGTGAAACAAGTCAATACAAGGCTGCTGACTGGAGACACAGCACCTCAGCAAGAACAACATGAGGTCTTACTGGTATATTTAACTTGGATCTCGGGTTGCACATTAAGGAACATCACTGATGAACTCAAGCAGGCAACCAAATGAGCTGAGTGAAGCATTTTCAACCATGTTCTCAGCGAGTCAGAGCACTGGCATCACCATACCTAATCTTTTGCATTCATCCTGGTCCTGCATCTCATCATGGGTGCTATTTCCATTATCATGGGGTTGATAAGTTTACAGATCTATGTACCTTATAGACTAGTGCTGAGTCCCATAAACTACAAGCTGCCCAGTGTACAATGATGCAAATTGGTAAAGAACTGCTAACAAACGCAAAAGCAGCTGCCCTAGTTAGTGCAACAGAAAAGGGAGAGTTTGAAAAGAACAATTTGCAGGGCTGGGATTTGTTGTCATTATTAGTGAAGGCAAACATGGCCATTGACACTCCTGAGAATCAGAAGCTGTCTGATAAGGATGTCATAGCACGTGCATTCCACCTTGC
Source organism: Boletus subluridellus (assembly GCA_038092575.1). NCBI lineage: Eukaryota > Fungi > Basidiomycota > Agaricomycetes > Boletales > Boletaceae > Boletus > Boletus subluridellus. Next base: position 11,256 of record JBBPQN010000678.1, read on the forward strand.
AAGTCTTTGGCTTGACACACATCTTACTGACATGTTATGTTCTACAGAGGTACCTACTGTATGACATGATGATTAACATCGATGGCACTGTGTGCATCATGCATGCAGTGCTTCCTGGCATGATACAATGGTTAGTCCTCACGCTCTCATATCCAGCGACTCTGACATGAGAGTCAACTGTAGAAAATGCAGAGTAATCCTGAATATTGGATCATTTGCCAGCGAGGTTGCTTTCCTCACGCTTGGTACCTATCTGGATACCAAAGCATTATCAACCTTCATGTCAACATTTCCACCTTTGCTGCCCATGTTGTCTCCATCACTGACTACCGCAAATCCACTGCCCACGTCATGCACCCAGGGGCAAGAGCCCCATAATGGTAAAAATTTCAAGTTGGCTTTGTGCTTACTGTATATAGTAGCTCATATGGCATTGTGCCATCGAGCACTCTTGTTCCCATCCAATTCTTTGCTGTGCAGTATACATATGCAGATGAGCTTGTAATATCATGTTGAGCAATTATAAAATTTATTATACATGGTGTGTGCTACAGTAGTGCTATGGTGTTCTACAGTAGCTAAAAGACCACTCTTTTTGTGCATGCTACTGTAGCACTACATAATGGGAGGAAGTCTACTGGTGCTACAGGTGCTATGTAGCCTACAGTAGCACTACATAGCACTTGTACTTTTTGCAGATGCCCACAATTCAGGCGAAACCTCAGGATGAGCTCATTGCACATTCTTACCTCGAGGTTGAGAGAGACCCTTCATGTGCATGCACCCGTTCCACACACCTCATGGATTGCAATGAAGGATGATGTGTTACCCATCAAGAGGCCACACATGGATAGGTATGGTGTCATCCATGACACTATCAAATTTGTTGTATGCTTCCCTTCCCCTCCCAACAGATTATGTGCATAACTTGAATAACTCATCACAATGGACAGGATTGCCAAGGGTGACCCAATCATCATACCAATCCTAGCTATGAACTGGTCTAAAGAGCTATGGGGACCTGATTCTCATGATTTCAAGTGCATCATTCATCTCCCAGATCCCAGGTATCTGGGATCACTTGTTGATCTTCATTGGTGGACTGAGAGTGTGTATTAGTTACTGGTTCTCGCTCATTGAGTAAGTCACTCCCTCCTAACAGTGCTGAGACCATTGTTCTTGACCAAGAAACCAGGACCAAGGAAATCTTGTTTTTCCTCATTCCTGCTTTTGAGTTTGCACTCACTGTGCCTGCTAGCAATGTCGGTAGCAGGATGGCCATTGTATAGCATCCTGTTATGCAGAGTGATCCTACACACCAGCCTCAACTCCTGCTACTGATCAAACCATGTCAGAGAACATGAGAATCAGAGGTTGATGGTTATCTCGATGCATTTGTCTGATGAAGGGGCCTAGTGCAAGATGCTCAGCACCTGTTGTCATTTAGTATTTTGAGTTTATTCTGCAAAGGGTCTTCTCTACATGGTTGATGATGAAGCAAGACTGAGGTTTTGCTTGGAGTCTGGCCAGGGCCACCAACCAAGCCAACCAGGTGACTTATCAAGGCCATCAACCCACCTCTCAACAAGGAAAACCAGCATTATGATAGTACTGCCAGTGATCTTGCACATGACTGTGTCAAACAATAGATATATTTAACCTAAGTTGTACACAAGTCATGAGACCACACAGTTGTTGTTATGATATACTATATTTTCAAACATTTTTTACTTAAGCGCATTCGCACACTACTTTACATCCTTCAGACTTCAAAGTCACGTGATGTGCACGTGACCATGGGAAACCACACGTGACCTATGGTCTAGACAAACACATTGCACACATGCCTTATTAATTTCCGTTCCTTCTTTCTCACCATCATCATTCTTCTTTTCTCACAAACTCTTCTTTCATCTATCTATATCCAGTAGTCGTTCTCATGGACCCTATGGTCCGTGCACCATTCTGTAACATATATAAAGTAGATGTACTCGACTGGACTCCCCAGTCTAATCCATTT
>JBBPQN010000679.1:0-13271 GCA_038092575.1 Boletus subluridellus
GCACCATCATTTTCTAATCTTGGGTCCAACCATCTGTATCCAAATGTGTGCAGTCTCGGCCTGACGATCGACAACTTTCCGAATCTGTTCTTCACGTACGGTCCACATGGACCGACGGCGTTCTGCAATGGACCGACCTGTTTGCAGCTTCAAGGAGGATGGATCGTCCAAACGATTGCGTACCTGCGCGAGCACCATATCACCAAGTTTACGCCGACAACATATGCTGCGTTGATGTTCAAGAAACATGTCGATGAGCTGATCGCTCCCACGTTGCTTCCGGAGGTGGACAGCTGGTATATGGGCGCCAACATTCCAGGAAAGAAACGCGAGGCATACAATTACGTCGGAGGAGTCAAGGCGTATAACCAGGAAATTACGGCAGAGATTGAGCGTGGATACCCGGGTTTCTTGAGGGAAGCGCTGAGAGTGGAAGCTTGAGGTTTGACTGTCGAACGTTGACTTCTGCGTTCGTCCGGCCAAGGGCGAACCTTTGAGTCATCTAGTACCCTGCATAGCCATGCTCGGATACAATCTCTGTTGTATATGAATGTCATTAAATGTAACGTGATCAGTTTCAGGTTTCAGGTCGGTGCACGCACGAGCGTGGGTGACCCCCACGGTGTACATGGATGATCTGGTCAGAATTCGTTTTCTCACCAACTTGTTCACGTCGCTTCACCTCACCATCAAACAACCATGCAACCATTCCAACGTCTTCGGCAAATTTCGTCCCACTTCTATCTCCCCTCTGGTGTCGCAGCACTCCAAGAGAAACGCCCCGACGATGTCGTCATCACAATGGCCATACGCTCCCCACTGACAAAAGCCAAGAAGGGCGCTCTCAAAGACACTCGGCAAGTAACTTCCCATGCCGACACGTATGATGAGCTCAACATTCCAGCCCACACAGCACCGACGAACTCATGCTCGAAATGTTCAAGGCAAGTTCATCCTTAGGCTTCAGGCTTGACACCCCTGCACGCCGGCTAATGTCAGGCATATCATCAAACCATCATAGCAATCCATCGTCCATTCCCACGTCGACCCTGCGAGCGTAGGGGACATTTGTGTCGGCACCGTTCTGTCAGCGGACCCTGTCTACCATGCCCGTGGTGCCGCCCTTGCTGCTGGGTTCCCGGAGAGCGTTCCCATCGAAGTGGTCAATCGCTTTTGCTCCAGTGGACTTATGGCTGTGACCGTGATCGCGAACCAGATCCGGTCCGGTCAAATCGAGATTGGACTCGCCGTCGGCGTTGAGTCTATGAGTCAGAAGTATGTCGGACTCTTCTCCACCTCTCGCTTTCCGAGTCTCTCATTCACGGTTATTTTCTTTCTCGGATGATAGCCCAGACAAGGGTGGACCTACCCAGTCAGAGAGCATCGGCGCCAACGCATCAGCGAGGGACTGTCTCTACCCCATGGGCTGGACGAGCGAGAACGTGGCTCAAGACTACAACATCTCACGTGACGTCATGGATGCCTATGCAGCCTTATCATTTCAACGCGCCGAGCACGCCCAAAAATCTGGTTACTTTGACAATGAGATCGTCCCCTTTACCGTGTCTGTCAATGACACAGACCCTGCGACGGGTACCACGACCCGACGACGCATGACGGTGATCAAGGACGATGGGATCAGGTATGGTACGACGAAAGAGAATTTGCTCAAGATTCGCCCCGCGTTTCCGCAGTGGGGACAGGGGAGAACGACAGGTGGGAATGCGAGTCAGATTACGGACGGTGCGGCGGCAGTCATGTTGATGACGCGCCGCAAGGCCGAGGCGCTCGGGTTGGCTATTCTTGGGAAGCATGTTAGTACGGCGGTGGCAGGTACGTGACAAAGAACTGCTCTGTGGCAGTGAAGGTCATGTTGCTGATTGTATTTGGTGCTTGTTTTTCAGGTGTGCCACCCCGTGTGATGGGTATTGGGCCTGTGTATGCGATTTCCATGGTGCTCAAGAATACGGGTCTTGACGTTGCGGATGTTGACTTGTTCGAGGTATACTAAACCCGATGGGGTGACTAGCAGGGTGTTCACTCCTTTCCTTTGCAGATCAACGAAGCGTTCGCTTCTCAATACGTCTATTCTATTCAAGAACTCGGGCTCGATCCCGAGAAAGTGAACGTCAACGGTGGTGCGATCGCGTTCGGACATCCGCTAGATAAGACTTTGTTCAGTTTCGTTCGTCATAGCCACGGCTAATCGGTGTGTGCGATAGTTACGCTGCACAGGTGCCCGACAGATCGCAACGGGTTTGAACGAGTTGCAAAGACGGAATGGCAAGGTGAGCTTCTGAGCCCTGTGCGTGGATGACGCTGCGGACTTGATTGATGGGTTGCTTTTAACAACAGGTTTTGGTGACGTCCATGTGTATTGGGACTGGAATGGGTGCTGCGGCGGTTTTTGTAAGGGAAGCATGAAGTGGTGACATGCTGGATCCTGAAGCGGAGACAGTTATTGGACCGGTTTACATTGCATGCCATAGAACAGACAGTTCGGCGGACTTGAATGAATACCGGAATGACTTCGTGTTCTGTTGTTCTCACTTGGGTTCTCTGCCTCGGTGCATTCTCGCATAGACTGGCCGGAGTACCTTACATGTTGCTATTCTCGGTATTCTTTGTTCACTACCCTCACCCTACAGCTTCATGTTTGATTAAGGTGGCTGGCTACTATGACTGTAGATGATCAATGACAGGATGGTACCAGGCTCCAGCCTATCTAAGGTGGCTACAGTGGTCCTGAGTGGTAGGATATGGCAGTGACTGGTTTGCTATCAGTTGCTACCAGTTTCTCAGCTAGGTCCACTTGCACCTTAGGTTCCACTTTTTTTGATGGATGGATGACTTCTCAGGGGAGGTTTTTTGTAGAGTGAAATTGACCTAATAGGACTGTTACAAACAGTCACTTTTGTCTTATCTTATCTACACCTTTTTCACCTTTTTCTTTCTAAGTCTTGTCATGCACATGCTAGTCAGTAAGCCATGCTGGATTACTCCTTCATTTCACATGTGCAGGCTATGCCATCAGTTATAGTGACTCACATTCTATGTTTCAGATGCATTTCTACATATTTATTACTTTCTCATGTTCATCTCCATGCTATGCAAGGCTATGCCCTTCATCTCTGCATGCTTCTCTTCCATTCTGCCATACATTATGTTTAACACACATTGTTACACTGCCTTTTCATTTCCATCTTGATGACTCACAACCCTATGTCCAAGGCTATGGGTTATTTCCCATTTGTCACTGGTGTCATAGATGTTATGATCTCGTTCATTCCTTTTACCTTTTCTTCACTTCAATCCTAACCTGATCACTTATGTAATCCCTGATCCAATCTTTGATTTGATCTCCCAATCTTATCTTGATCTGATCTTCCATTCTACCTGATGAGATCTTCTATTTACTGCTTCTCTTCCATTCTCCATGCTATTACAACATGCTGCCACACACCACATTCCCTTTTAATTACTGTCATTACTTCCATTCCATTTCTCCATATTTAGTAGTAGTACTCTCATGGCACCCATGATACCCCTTGGTCCATGCACACTCATACCTACTATAAATACAGCGACAAGAGATGGAACTCCCCAGTTCTAATCTCTTTGTCTTTGACCTATAAAGTCAAGCAGCAAGTAAGCTCCTAGTCAGTACATCCACCCTCACCTGGTAGTTTGGTAAACTGCCATGTTCTGAAAGATAGGTCAACCATCTGGTCATCATACCAGATATGATCTGTCTTGGAGACCAGCCCCTCATCTTTAGTGGGGGACTCTAATTGCTGAGAGCCTCCCTTATCCCTTCTCGTCTATCTGCTCACCTCTCCCCTTCCTCTACCCTCTTCCTTCTTGTTGTTTAGGCAGTGTTGCTAATATGCATCCCACAGCATCTGCCTAGACCAGATCATAACAATAGATCTGATACAAACATACACACACACATGGATAGTATATAAGGCATATGGCCACCACCAAAGGACCTTAGTCTTGTCCTCTTGGTGTTTCCTCTCAATCAATGATATTGACTCTTAAGTCTTCCTTTATAGTGACCTGATCAGCTTACATATACAGTCAACTCCCTCATAATGCATACCAGGTATAACCCATACTCCCTCATAGGCCATACATTTTTGGATCTTCCAAGTTGGTTTGCAGGGATTTTGTAATTATAACCCATAATCCATAACCCATGGATATTTTTGACCATCATAACCCATACTTAGGGTCAGGTCATGCTGACACAGCACCAAATTAGGAAGTTTATATTATATAATCCATATTTTTCACATCTCAGGATGGCAACAGTGGTCCAAAACATCAACCTCTTGTTGGTGACCTCAAGATGTTTAGATAGACTTGGAAAGCTCTACACTTGATACTGACTTAGAGACAAGTAAGACTTGTGAGAGGAAAGCTTTGAGAGGGAATTCCAGCAAGAACTTGACTGAAGTTCTTGGGAGCTGCATTGTGGGTTTATATACTCTACAGGGGTTTGGTCGTGTATGTACCTATGTACATGTATTAGGTACATTGGATATTAAGGTATGAGTTGTTGTAACTAGTAATGACTGTGAGTGAGCTGTGATGACTCTTAGAAATATAGTCTTGGATGTAGACCATTAATGTAAGGAGTCATCATGACTCTAAGGTATAGCCTTGGGTGTAGCCCATTCATATGGGATCAGTACCTGTTGGTACATGACATGATTCATAGTCATTGTGACTAGAAGCAAGTGGAGATTAAGGAGGCAGTGCATGGCAGTGCTGATGGAGATTAAAGTGGCTGTGCAGCATGTGACTCATCTTTAGGTCACATGAGAGGAAAAGATATGGGCAAAAAGTACGTTTGTAACACCTCTCCATCATGAAATCTGTTGAGATCCTGAAAGAGGATTTAATAAAACTTCAACATAAGATACAAGAAGTAGCAACATGCCTGATCTGAGTCCACTGTCACATAGCAAATTGCTTCAGGCAGTCTTGATGTTGAGAAAACATGTTGGGATCCTCAATGATCCATTCTCCCATAGGCTGGAGTTGATGTTGGGTTCATTTGAACAGCAGACTTGTGCAGCTACAATGCAGGGCATGAAGCCTGACAATGTGACTAATTATTTTACTTGTAAATAGCCTGCTAGAACTAATACAAAATTTCATTGCTTGGAGTGGCGCAATATGGCTCTTTCAATCAAACACCCCATACTTCCTTATAACCCATAGTTCCAGCACTCTTCTGACAGGTATGCATTAGGAGGGAGTTGACTGTAGTCCAAATCACTGCGATTGAGAGGTAGCCAAGGTAACCAGCTAATGATCGTGATGCAGTAATTCATGGTAACTTTTACTAAATTAACAGAACTCTCTGAGTGGCAGTGTTACGGTTTTACCCACAACGTTAGAACTCCAACCAAGGATGCTACTCTTCAAGAGGTCTTGAAGACGATGAATGAGTCGAGGTCGATGTTGGCAATGACAATGACGAGAGAGATAGTGTGAAAGTGAGTATACGACAACCACCTGGTCGAAGGAACTGAAGAGTCTACTGAAGTTCTCTTGTTGAGTAGAGAACCGAGGGTATGAATGAGTATATTCAGGTTAGAAAGACATTCAAGCTCAGCTCGAACTTATATACTAATACAGGGGTTTAGGGCCGGTCTAACCTGATATGGTAAGAGGAATCTAGGGCAGGCATAACTGTGTCCGAGATGTGTTGCATCGCGTATCACATGATAACTGGGAGAAACTGGAACGGATATAATAGGATCAAAGATTGGGTGATCTAGGATCAGCGAGGCTGTCCTGTTAAGGGCAGGCATCAGAGTCTACAATCCAGAGGCTGTATCTCGGGTGATGATGGATCACCGAGGCAGGTATCGGGGCATGTAGGATCAACAAGGCAATGCTTGGGAGATCTCGGATCTGTGGGGCGATGAGCCACAGCCCAACCATAGGGAGTCAGATCAGGGGATGATCTAGGGAACTTCCAGGGAAGATCCAGTCCTTGTGTCTATATGAAAACATAGACGTCCAGGGGAATGTCCAGTCGCTAGGTGATATCCATGAAGTCCTTGTGATGAAAGGGAACTCATCGTCCATGGGTGAATGTCCAGTCTTGAGTCAAGAGCCCATCCTAGGCGTAAGGCCAGGGATTGTCTGTTACGAGGGGAAATGGTAGCTGCGAGTCTTGATCATCGAGTACAATCTGGTAATACAATGACGTAGCCATGAGAAGTCGAGGGGGAAAGTCGTGGCACCGCCAGGGCACGTGGTTGTGGGGAGGTCACAGGTGACACAGGTCACAAAACTGTAACAGGCAGCAGCACATCTGTCACTGTGACTGTGGCCACAAATTTTACATTAACATGATTCTTACTGCTAGTAGTAATTGAGAAGTTCACCTTCTGACTTCTCCAGTTTCATGGGTTGATTGATGACTGGATTCACATATTCAATTCTCTAGATTGAAGGATACTGACATTTCAGATCCAGGCCAAGATGCTTCTCCCACTGGGTCCTCAGGCTGCAAATCTGCAAGGGCTGCCAGTGAGAGGTGGTGTGACTGAATGATGCTGTCACCCCTCATGCATTCCCCAGCATTGGTCTTTTGTATCAAGGGATCAGGCTTCCCTGGCCAGGTAGTAAGTACTGTATATCTGGGCCTTTTTCAGTTTCTGCTATGTATTAGTACATAGACTATCCATAGAAACATGTGAGTGCCTATTGTCTCGGCAATAGCCGATCTCTTGAGCACCCCATACTCTCTTATAACCCATACTTTACTGTATGACCTTTTCCAACAGGTACGTGTTATGAGGGAGTTGACTGTATTCACCTGTAGGAAGTATATAGCTACAGGACATTAGCAAGCTGTAACAAATGGTGAAATATAAGTCTTACCTCAGTGTACTGTAGTAGTCAGACACTGAGGTGTGAGGCCAAACACAATGAGAGAAAATGTATGTGATTAGTAAGCTACACACAGCCACTATCATATAACTTTGACACTCCCCTCAAACTGAGTGGAATCCAAGAGCAAAAGTGAAATGTTTGGCTTTAATACTAGGAAGTGCTTTGGTAAGTGTGTCAGCTATCATATCATCTGTAGGACAATAAATGAGATGAATGGAGTTGTGGGGAATGGAGTAGCAAATAAAATGATAACAAATATTGACATGTTTCATTTGGGCATGATAATTACCATCCTTAGTCAGCATGATTGCTGACTGATTATCACAATGGAGGGTAGTTGGGTGTTCGAGTGGTTTGAAGATCTTGCCAATGAGTCAATGAAGCCAAATAGCTTCCTTTGTGGCATGGGTAGCTGCAATGTACTCTGCTTCTGTGGTGAAGAGTGTAACTAACTCCTGTTTCCATGATCCCCATGAGATAGTGGCTCTGTTAATGAGGAGTACATAACCAGATATAGTGTGCTGGTGTTCCTGTGATGCACCATTGGGATCAGTATACCCTTCAAGCTCTTTTGACTCTGTGCTGTAGGTCAGTGACCAGGCCTTCATGCCTATTAAATACTGGTAGACACATTTAAGCACTTCCCAGTGAGTCCATCCAGGGTTCTCTGTAAATTGGGCAAGTGTTGATATGACAAACACAATGTCTGGCTGTGTGCCAATGGCAAGGTACATGAGAGATCTGAGTGCAGCCCAAAAAGGGACTTGTCACATCTTTGCGACTTTGGCAGCTGATTTCAGGGACTGGTTGCGAGATAACTGGATGTTGGGGTCCATGGGAATTGATACCGGTTTGGCATCTGCAAAGTTGTACTTGGCCAGTATTGTATCAATATAGGGCTGCTGTGAAATCAAGATAGTGCGTGCATCATGATTGTGCATCACTTTTATCCTGAGTAACCAACTGATTGGCCCCAGATTAGTGATCTTGAAGTGGAAGCTGATCTTATCTTTGAATGCTCTGACGAGTTTGCTTGAACTGCTGGTAATGGTGCAGTTGTTGACATGAGATGCTAAAACAAGTAGGTGAGCACCTATTTTTGCCACAAAGATGCCCCAGTCAGCTTCAGTACAACGGAAACTGAGCTCAGTGAGCTCTCAGCAGAGCTGCTGGTACCATTTAAGGACCCCCTGTTTCAATCCATAGAGGGCAACTTGCAAGTGCATGACGAGGTTGTGGCTGTGCTTGTTGAACCCTGGTGGTAACTCCATAAAGATGACTTTGTTGTTGTCCAGTTTGCCATTGAGAAAAGCTGAGTGAAAATTGATAATGTCGATGGGCCACTTGTGTTGTGCTGCAATGGCTAGGATAAGATGAAGTGAGGTGAGGTGAGTGACTGGTGTGTAAGTTTCATAGTAATCTACACTATGGATTTGTGTGAATCCCCTCATGACAAGGCGTGCCTTGTACTTCTCAATCCTACCTGCCAAGTTCTTTTTGATTTTAAAGACCCATTTGCAGTCTACAATGTTGGTGGGCTTCAGCAGTTGAGGTACCATGTCCCAGGTGTGAGTGTTGTTAAGGCTCTTCAATTTGGCTCAAATTGCCTTGTTCCAGCATGGCCAATCTGGTTGCTTTTGGGCTTCATTGATTGTTTGCAGTTACAATGCCTCAGCCTCACTCATTCTGGCAAACATTGCATAAGCTGCATCTTCATCTTTATATTCCCACACACTCACATCAGCAGTCTTGGCTTCTGTGGCCCTGTTATTGCCCTCACTCACACCACTCTCCAGGACTGGCTGCATCCCTCACAGTATGACAGGATTGCCACCTCAACCATTATGCATGTCTGCACCATCACATAGCATTCACATGTATGGGGATTCTGTCCTCTGTTGACTTGATCATCTGAGAGGTGCCTTGGGTGCCTGGTTGTTGTGTGCTGGTGCCTGTGGGTTGACGGTGGCATTAGGTGCCTTCTCAGGCAGCACAATGGGTTTGTTTGCATGTTTGGGGTTTGAGGGGGCTTCAGTTGACACCAGTAAGTCATTTTTTGCCTGGTTGGTGCGCTGATCACTTTGTTTTCTTCCCTCCCCCTCAATCTGCAGTGTCTGCAGTCCTGGCACCATATCCTTATGTCTCTTGAACAAGACATTTCATTCCATGGTCACCCAGTTGTCTTTATAGATGTGGTGGGCTCAACTTTCGGTGTCAAACCCTACCCAATGGCCCTTGCAAGCTTGTGCATTGAGTTTCAAGCCATTTGGGTTGTGCACCCACACTCAAGTTCCCCATGTAGGTACCTTTGTGAGGTTTGGTTTATTTTTATGTACCAGCTTGTACAGTGTCTTACCATCAAGCACTCACAAGGTGGTACAGTTCTTTACCCATATGACATGCACTAACACTTCCCCCCACAGATTTTGTGGTAGTCCACTTCCATGGCCCATGGCATGGACTCACTCCGTCAACATTTGGTTGAGGCACTCCATGATGCTGTTGCTCTGTGGGGTGTCATGTATGGTGAGTTTTCACTCCGTCCCAGTGGCCTTTAGGTAGTGACTAAACTTGTTGCTCAGGTACTCCCCTCCACAGTCTGATCACAGGCATTTAATTGTCATGTCATGCTGGGTTCTTACCCATGCTTCATGATTCTTGTAAGCATTGAAGATGTTGGATTTGGCTGTGAGGAGGGTGACATTTGTATAGTGCATGTGGTCATCAGTGAACGACATGTAGTAGGACTTGTGGCCAGGGGTTTGAATGCTTGATGGGCCCCAGATGTTGGTATGTACCTCATCTCCGAACTTTGCACAGCATTGTGGCTTGTGAACTTTGCCAATAGGCTTGTGTGTTGCCTTCATGACCTTGCACAACATGCATTGACCCATCATTTCATGCACTGGATCTAGCTTTACTCCCTTGACCATCCCTTTTGCTAACATGTCTTTTATAGTAGCAGGGGTGATATGCAACAGGTGTGTGTGTAGATCCTCCATGGTGAGGGTTTTGACCATGCTAGTGGTGCCTGCAAATGGTTGCTGTGCAGTCCTGTGTCTAATGTGGTAGAGTCTGTTGCTTACAGGTACTTTGCCTAATAATTTCTTCTTAGGGTTGAAGATACATACAGCATATGCTGCTACAGAAGAGCACAGTGTACCTGGCTGCTGCAAGTTTACTGATTGATATGAGGGTGACACCCATCAAGGGTGTGTAGAGCACATTTTTCAATAGGATTTGACTTTTATTGCTGCCATTTGGGATCTCAACATGCAGGTCACCTCATCCAACTGCATAGAAGACTCTTTTGTCTGCTGTGGTGATAGGCCTAGGAGGGATGGTGGTAAAAGTGACAAAATGGTCACAGAAGGGGGACAGGTGCAGTGAGGCACCACTGTCATACAACTCAACGGTAGTGTTGGTTGATGGCATGCCTCCTTGTGCGAGGGTGGCATAGGGTAAGGTTGTTGTTGCTTCAGCATTGTCATATGCTGCATCCTCTGCTAACCACATGCTATCATGTTCACTGTCTGAGGTGGTGGCCACATTGGCTTGTGGGGATTTAGAGTCCTTTGACAGTTTCTTTGAATTGGACTTATTCTTCTTCCCTCTAGGCTTCCAGCCATTTGGGGCTTGTTCGTGCTTCTTGCCACCTTTCTCCCAACAGTCTCAGGACATGTGACCTGTCCAACCACAGTTGTTGCAGTCACCGTCAAATCGCTTTTTCTGGCCTCTTCCTTTTTTGTTGTCATCAGCTGAGAAGGTGACATCATCGCCATCTTTTGCCTTTGACTTTCCACCACCCTGCGTGAGTAGGTGCTCATATGTGTTGAGTACAAGTGACTTGAGCATTTCAGAACTAATGACACTGTTGTTCAGCTTCATGTTCAACAATATGGTGGCTAGGGTGGAGTTGGAGCTGTGGGGTAGTGAGGTGAAGAGTATATTGAAGAAATTGTTGTCCAAGACAGGTTTTCCCATTGATGCTAGGTCTTCATGAATTGATGCCATCTTTTCAAGATGCACTTATGTGTCTCTGCCCTCTTTTAATTTCATTTCTCCAAGCTGATGTCTCAGCTCGACAGAGATGACTAGTGAGTGACCTTCAAAGTGAGTCTTAATGTTATGATATACTATATTTTCAAACTTTTTAACTTAGCGCATTCACGCACTTACTTTACATCTTTCAGACTTCAAAGTCACGTGATGTGCATGTGACCATGGGAAACTACATGTGACCTATGGTCTAGACAAACACGTTGCACACATGCCTTATTAATTTCTGCTCTTCTTTCTCATCATCACATTCTTTCTCTCACAATGTCTTCTTTCATCTATCTATATCAAGTGATCCCTCCCATGGACCCTATGGTCTGTGTGCCATCCTGTAACTTATATAAACTAGCTGTAGTCGACTGGACTCCCCAGTCTAATCCATTTGTTCGCTGTGACCTATGTCCTTACGGCTGAATTAAGGAAGACCCGCCTTGTCTCTCATCTTACTCTCCTCTACTCTTTATCTGTTGGTCTGGTGTAGCCTGGTCAAGTCCCTGCCAGTGTTTGTTTGAGACTTCTCACAACACTTGGATTAGACTGTTATACACTGCCCAGGCTCTTGGGCTAAGGAGTACCCACCAGAGTTTTCTGTTCTTTATTTCTTTACATTCGCACCTTTAGAACATGGGGCAGTACTCCAAGCTTTTGTTGTGTTAGATTAGAACCTTCTCAGTCCCTCCCTTGAGGTGATAGCCATGCAAGGGTTGTGCCTTGTTTGTGAAGAGTGATATGGGAACAACTGTCATCGTGCAGCCCATAGCCAAGCTTATATCGCTGTGTTAGTCTCTCAAGTGATTGGGGAGGTAGAGCGTCAGTTTATAGCTCTTTTATGTTAGTATATGTGTTGTTTTGTTAGTATATGTGTTGTTTTGTTCCTGGGCTTTGCAGACCCCAGAGAACTTGTTATGAGACAAGAAGAAGAAGAAGATATTATCTCAGATCAAAAGTTTATTTTTTCAGATCTTCCACTTGCCGCATCCCTTGAGCTTGGTTGTAAGATACCTCGCAGTAAGAATTCAAGCTGGCACATACTAGGACCAACAGAGTCCAACAACAACCTCGCCCCACCCCTCCTTCCACATCAGCTCTTACAAACTTCCCCATCCGACAAGTCACCTTCTCGTACTTCAACTCCACATCACAGAAGCAACAAGAACTAATCCGTTACATCCAGCTGCAACAAAATCGTCACAGAAACTCTTACACAGCTGACGAATTCCTTCTCCAACACTGCTGTCCCCCCTCCTCCCATTAAAAAATGTCTTCTGTTGACATCGACAATCTTGTCAACCGCCTTGATGCGCTTGCCTTGAGCAAGGAGCACTCAAATATATCAAAGAAAATTGTCGACCCCAGTAGTTGGGATGGTGACTGCTCCAAGTTTCATGCCTGGTGGATCAAGCTTCACCTCTGGATCAATGCATAAGACTGGAAGGACAACTGCGTCTGCACGGTTGCAGTCTTGTCCTGATTTGAGAAAAATGCTGAGGGCTTTGCCCAGATTACACTGGAATGATACCTTGAAGAAGAAGAGACTGAGATCCCGATAGCAGCAGGATCCATGGTAACCACACCGAAAGGCATTGTGGCTTGGCCCAAGTGGCATGATCTTCAGATCGAAATTAAGGAGTACTTCCAGATTGAGGTACTGGCTCACAAGAGCCTTAAAAAGCTGCAAGCCTTGAGGCAAGGGTCTAGGCCCATAGATTTGTTCATCCAGGAGTTTGTCATCCTGGTAAAGGAAGCAGACATCAGAGTGGACTTTGCTCTCGAACTGCTTAAGAAGGCCATTGACTACCTCATCTATTACCAAGCAAAGATGATGGGCAAAGAGTCAAACAACTATCTTGAGCTCTGTGGAAACTACTGAGCAATTGGTAGGAACTTTGAACAGATCACAATTGAACATGGTCCGCCCTCTCGTCCCGCCCCTTCTTCTTATCGCCTCCAATTCGCTCCTGTCCTCCACGGCCTTATGGCCAACAAAATTATCCACCCCCACCATGACCTCCTCCGGGTAACCATTCCTGTTTCACTCCCACTGGTATGCAGCCAGGTAGAGGAGCCCCAATGGAAATAGATGTCCAGCAGGCTCTCCCATCTTGGCCCAATATCCGTACTTGCTATGGATGCAACAAGGTTGGCCACATATGACCTGATTGCTTGCAAAACCCCAACAAGCGAGCCCTGTGTCCGCCGCAGGTATGGCAGCAGTATCTTTGGGATTATGAGACAGGTGCTTTTGTGCCTGCTGCACCTTACCAGCCGCCCATGCAGCATGCCCAGCACAC
>JBBPQN010000680.1:0-13265 GCA_038092575.1 Boletus subluridellus
CTCCCAAGGTGAGAGTGATTCGAAATTCCTGCGCAAAGATATGATGAGTAAAACCGATAGCACAGGTGTGAAAGCAAGAAACTACCGGAAAGCCTGCGTAAGCTGCAGTGGCTCGTAAACAACGCGTTTCCGCTCTTCATCGTAGCGGACCTCCGAGTACCCCTAACCAAGGTCTCAAAATCAAACTTTACGAGATCATGTTTCGACTTACTGTCAAGGGGAAATCTTTGCGTAAGGGGTGTCCTTCGAAGCCTGCAGGGATAAGTCAAGCATGAGAAAGAAGGCGAACGTGGTCCACCGACCATAATCTGTCAACAAACGACGTCTGGGAATCCAGTGAACAACGAGCGGAGATGCTGCGCGTGATGAACTTACAGGTCTGGGTGACCAGAAAAGAACACGCCAAACATGTCCCATACCTCCCTCTCATACCAGTCGGCACCACGGAAGACAGAGACAACGCTCGGTACAGGGTCCGCTTCTCCGGCGTACGTCTTTACCCGAATTCTACCGGCGTGTTTGATGCTGAGCATGTTGTATACAACCTCGAAGCGCTTATCCCTTTCAGGGAAATCCACTGCGGTGATATCGACAACACTCTTGAATTGGCACTGGGAGTGGTCTCGCAGGAAGGTCAGAACGGGAACTATTGCGGAGGGTGCGACGTGAAGTACAAGCTCATCCTTGAGGACTGAAAACTGTTGGATGAACTTTGGGAGGCACTGAGTCAAATACGAGCCATAAGTGTGCAGCGACTCTGTGGTCTGTGCATACTTTGTCGCCGTTGGGTTGGGAGAAGTAGGCTCGGTGAACGGAGACACGGAAGCTGGACAAGGATGAGCACAACGCGAGGATTAGAAGTAAATGGGTACCTCTGGGCGAGGACGAGGACTGGATGCTCCGTCGCAAGAGAGTGCTGGACGACCCACGTCGGGCGCAGGGGTGTCTGAGGACGCCAGCGGCGCGGATACTCGCCCGCAAGGACATCGGGGTGGTTGTGGTTCGCAGAACGGGTTGGTCGGAGTAGGAATTTCCGACGCAACTTTACCATGGCCTCGCTCTCTGACGACAAAACAGCGGTTTTCGATTCACTTCCGTACTACGACAATGATCTCGAGCAGTATCCCATCCTCAAAGAAAAGGTCGACAAGGAGCTGGCGCGTGAGCCCAAGCCCCCGCAGAGCATGCACCCTCTCGTCCCACCTCCGCTCGAGTTGTTCAAGGTTGGTGTAGAAATCTCCTCTCGGTTTCGTGAACCTCAGCTGCACACATGATATAGAATAATTCCCTGCTGGCTGCGGAGCTCGCGCGTGTAGAGGCTCACCAGCCCTTGCCTCCACTGGACACTGTGAGGTATCAACTACCCGCGCCTACATCATCGCGAGGAACTGATGAAGAGTGGCGGGAAGCCCTTCGAAATGCACATGCTCAACTTGAGCACCAGCGGTTACGGTCTGTCTCGGAACTTGCAGAATGACCGTGCTTCGATTCACCTGGTCGTTAGGCACACCAACCTTGCATTGTTACAAACATATGGTCAGAATGCTTGGCGCATAAACAACTACTTGTTGGAGGAGACGGCAAAGCAGTCCGAGGGAGCGCTGGAAGAATTGAAAGAGCTCACCACGGAGCTGAACAGAGAGCGCAAGAACTCGCAGGTGAGCCCATAGAGATTTCTCGCTGAAACTGGGTGCTGATCGGTCGGCAGACGCGTTATGGTGCACAGCTGACGACACTAGAGACGAGGTGGACTGAGCTGCTGTCGAGCATCCTGCAGATTGAGATGGCGAATATCGCGCTGGAGGGGGAGGTGGAACGGCTGGGGACGAAGGAGAGGGAGATGATGGATATGTAGAGATGTACGAGTGTGTAACAGGACTGGCTAGTTATCTGCCCAAAAAGGAGACTCGTCCGCGTGCAATTTCATCCACTGCAGCGAGGACAAAACTCGTTCAGCGTGCTGCTCAGCATATCATCCCCTCCAAAGGTGAGCTGCCCCCGCTCTACCGGCGTTCTCGACACCCTCCGGTACACTCCCCACTGACACGTTTTCTTCTCCGTAAAAGTCAACGATCAGCGTCCTGGGGCGCGTTTATGGCCAATACCGACAAAGCAGAACCAGTGTCATCGGAATCGTCGCAAGATGGACCCGAGGCAGTGACGCTTCCCCCCAGCGGAGAACCTTTGCACACCCGTGGACAGTCCCCGGTGCCGAACCCGGAGCAGCCATACACCAACTCGTCACTCTCCACCACCCCAGATCACGCTCCTGCTTCCCCCGCTGCGCCTCCGTCATCCGCGGCCTACTCCCCCTTCGCCATTCCTCACCCCAAGAGGTTTAACGCAGTAAACATAAACAAGAAGTTTCTCCAGAAGAACTCCTCCTCTGCTGCAACCTCGGTTCTCGCCACCCTCGCCACAGCTGCCAAGGCTGGCAGCCCTGTCCGTATGTCGTCTTCCCCCTTATTTTTTGTTCGTCTCACCTCTCCCAGCAGCACGGCCTGTCCCTCAGCCCTCCACTTCGCATTCCAAGCTGGTCACTGCCAAGCTCACCTCAACCGCCCAACTATCCACAACTACTGGTCCAGGTTGGTCCCGCCCTTCATCTGCCACTCCACCCGTCTCTGCCACGCCATCGGGTTCGTCGAATGCACCACCACCCCAGCCATCCGCATCAACACCCGCAGCCCCTCAGTTCCCCCATGCTGGCAAAGTCATACAGCCCCAACCAAGGAATGCCATGGCCTCGTCGTCTCCGTTGGTCAAGAAGGATACCTCCGCAAAACCTGCTTGGGGAAACGCAAAGTCTCTTTCCGTAACCTCTGATAGCACTGCACACAACGATTTCCCTACTGCAGCCGAGGTTGCTCAAGGCCAGTTACTCACCGGCTGTCAAGTCCGTCGACGAAAAGATAGTAATCATTTCACTCACAGGCCGCGTCATTAAAGCCGAGGAGCCAAAGCCTGAAGATCCTCTCGTGCCGAATCGAGTACCGCCCCAGGAAGCTGATGCGTTCAGGGGCGTACACCTTGATCCGAATGCCCATCATTGGGACGAGGTTCGTTATCATTTGTCATCAATGGTACTCTCATTTGACCATCCGTATGGACCATCCGTAGATGGAAGAAGATGACGACAACTTCCTGGACAACGTCATCGAGTTCGGGGATGGTCGACAGTACAAAGTAGCTCCAACCGCTACCGCACAGCCGGCCGCGATCCCTGTGGGTGAAGATACTCCCGTCTCAACCGCTGACCATGTGTCGACTGAGCCCGTCAGCAAAGAAGAGAGGTTTGCAGATGATTTTGATCGTAGCTGGCCTCGTACCAGGCAATCACCTGTCGTGCTTCAAAGAGATTTACCGAGTCGTTCTTCCCAGCATATATCTGTTTCCCCTACCCCATCCCAACCCAGCCATTCCTCGGTGGAGGGGTCGAGGGTACTTTTCAATGAGCGTTCCAATAGGTTAGAGCCTTACACCAGTCCCCATTTTCCAAACCGACTTGGTTCCAGCTTCGGGTTTTCAAGGCGGAATGCTCACGGAGAGCCCGCTCTTTCGCCTGCTGAACCTCGCTTTAGCAGGGACGCTCCGCCTCATAGTCCGGTACATCCTGTGCACCTGTTGCAGAAACCTTCTGAGGGGACTCATGATACTTTGGCGCAGTCATCAAGGAGCTACGCTGGGGATTTCATAGGTAGACGGAACGTGGAGCGTGACGGTGGTCTACATATTCCCGGAGGTGACTATGGTCAGAACAAGGTCAGAGCTAGAGACCCCGGTGGCCCATCTGGGTCTTTTCACGATTCCCGCGGTATTAGCGAGAGACGACCTCGCCGACTCTCAGGCGCTTCCTTTGCTAGTTCAATTCCCGATGGCCAACAGCAAGGGTCGTCTCATTCTTCGGATGTCCCGTTCTCCCGGAGATCTCAAGCACGAGAATCTCCTTTGCAACATTTGTCCGCCCTTCCTGCAAACGTATCGACCCAAGCTTCCAGGGTTTCTCAATTACCAGGTACATCCCATGCAGCTACTCCCGAGGTACAGCTACCGGGTGCCTCATCAGTGCTGGACATAGAAGGTGTACACAAGACCGCTATGCATATATCTGCAGAGCGCGCGAAACAGAGACGACAATTAGAAGAGGAAGAACGTGAAAAAGAGAAAGAACGTGCGAGAAAGAAGGCTGCCGAACTTGAAGCACGAATGATGCAAGCCCAGGTGAGTCCCTTTTCTATAAAATATGATACGGTCAACTCATCCAACGTCTCAGAAAGCCGCTGCTGTAGAGATTATTCAGCAGGCCGTCACTTCTGCGCAGGACTCGGATCAGCTTGTTACCGACCCAGAAGAACACAAATCTTCTGAAGCTACTCAGTACAATGCTAACGAACGGCAACCTTCACTGAAGCCTGTTGCACGTCCGCAACGTGACACTAAAGTTTCACGCTCGCGTACCACCTCCGTAAATGAGCCGCTTCCACCTTCGGAACAGGTTGATTCGTGGCGCAGCAAGACACGGCTCCAACCACAACAGCTCCCAGCTCTTTCACCTCCGATGTTCCAAGAGGCATCTGGTGTCATTGCCGACGATAACCTCGAGGTTGTTGATTTTTCCGATCTCGGTAAATTCGTAGGCGGCGAGCAGGTTTCATTGGCATCGGTGGCATCAGCACCCTCGTCCGATTCACCCTCATCTTCTGACCGTCACTCATTCCCTGTACGACCGGTCGCCAGTGATTTCTTTGAAGATGTTCCTCCGCATGTTCTTGATGCTAAAACCATCACTTCGCCATCTTCCGAACGTCACACCCTTCCTATCGTCCCGGAAGCATCTGCTCTCCCTTCAAGCGAGCAGATTCAGGCTCCCTCCTCTTTGATCCCAATAGCACCTACCCATGGAATGAGGGAACATGATTCTCGTAGGTTTTCTGGACCCAACGGTGCACACTCTTTTACTCGGAGCCATCTATCCCAATCGATTCCTCGTCTCAGTAAAGGCCCAACACCCTTTCGACAGGTCACAATGTCGGCCTTGGACGATGCCATGTCCCGTATCAAGGGTGCCTTGGATAATATGCAGGTCGATGTAGGAAGGGGGGCTTCATCAAATGAACCCGTGGATTGCCGTGCTGGTGCTGCTAAACCAAAAGTCCGGGTGCTAGAACCTCCTCCCTCCACTAGAACCCTGTCAAAAGACGCCAAATGGTTGCCTCCAGCCCTGAGACAACCACAGCCAGACCTAGATCAAGAGATTTTTGCCACCACTGGCTACGAGCTCCCTTGCTCCCCTCGACCAGTCACTCTTGTTGTCAAGTTACCTGCAATTTTTCGGCCAATTGACGCAATTCCTAGGCGGCAATTACACCTGCTGAAAAACTTGTCCAGCCATGTTCGCTTTGACACTCTATCCTGGGACCCACCTGTTGACGGGATGAGCAAGCGAGATTTGTCGGTGAACGAAATTCTGTTCAAGCGTCCCCCTCCGGGAAAAGGTAGCAAACTTAGGTGTAGAGTTCAATTACCAAGGACCACCCGCACGCACTCCGCTTCTCTACCCAAAGTTAACTTGCCTTCTGGATTCCCTAAAATCAGTACAGCACCTGGACGCTCGAAGGCAGTCGACGACCTTCCCACATGGCGCAGGGGACTCGCTCCCTCCACGACCCAGAAAACCGCGCCCCCAGAGGAAACACCGCCTATTTTAAATGTCACAAGTTGTTCTCCACCTCCGGAACTTCCAGCACTCTCCTCTGAGCTCACGGTTGCACAAGAAGTGTGTGCGAAATCGGAATCCTACTTGGTGCGCCAGAGGACACAGCCAAAGTTGCCAACAGGCTCAGCAATTGGGTTTTATCGTGACCCCAGCTCGTCTTACCAAGACTCCAAGGCTATTGTCAATTTCACAGTAGCCAGTGAGCTGGAGGAAGCTATGCGTGTTTCCCAGCCGGAATCGAGCATGCTCTTGTCCTCGTCGATTGCTGAGGCCTCACCGGCGACAGAATCCAAGGAGTCTGCCGCAATTGCAAGTCCTAGTGTCGATGAAGTAAACCGCGATATGCAACTTCCTACCCTGAGCTTGATTACACAAACAGAGAGCAAAGTCTCGGAGGAATCTGTATGTTCAAACTGATTCACGGCATTATTCTCAGCTTATGCATGTTATTAGACCGAACGATCGCTGCGTACCCCAGCATCCGCATCCTTCAATACTCCCTGGACAAAGTCGCCATTGAGCTTCTCTAGCAAAGATTCTCCTGCCAGGGCGCCTGACCCAGATCATCTCAGGGCTGTCTGGTCTCAAACTGCAGACAAGGAACAAATATCCGCTGTAAACTCCTTGGAAGGCATCGCCGACGACCTCACTGCATTGCCCTTCACTATTCAAGAAGTCAAGTCCGAGGATGGTGAAACGCCACCACCAACCAGTGCTGCAGTGGCTTCGAAAATATCTCTTCACGATGTAACCCGTGCATTCCAGCAAGTTCCGACCCCCTCCAGTGTATCATCCCACCGGCCTCCGCCTTTGTCACCACCCACTGCGAATGGCCCAATCACACGCCATCCGACCTTCAACTATCCAACCCCTCTTCAGGCTCCTGGTGCTGCCATACGCCCCCACTTTACTGCATTCTCGTCGCCAATGCTTGCTCACTCCCCGAGCCCTACTGTGCTGTATCCTCCCACCGCGCCGAGCCCCATACCGCGGGTTCCCATGAACGGACACCCTCAGTTGTACAATCAGCCAATGTGGGTACATATGCAGACCTCCCAGAACAATAATGCAGTACGGCCCGTCCCTTCCCCTTATCCCACCCAAATGGTAGCATATCCCGCACCGACACCAGTCCATCCTGTTTACCCCTCTGGTCTTTCTCCCCAAAATGTGCCACCATCTGTCACTGGCTCAGCGCAACCACGTCCCCGCGGAATGCCTATGCTAAGTCCAGTCATGCATCCTGCTGCGCCAGCGAGTGTACCAATGTATAACGGTAGCCCAGTGCTGATACATCCACCTGCGATGATTGCCCCTGGGCACCGACCTCCGTACATGAACTCTGGTCCCCGAGAACGCGGACAGGACCGCCTAGAGAGCATGTCTGCTGCCCCTCATATGCAGCAACCATCTCATTCACAAAGTCATATTCCTCCACAACCCGTGTACCCGCATGTTCCCTTTTCTCAGCCATCATGGTGAAAACCTGTGCTCACATTACACATGTCCAATTCGATGATATATTGATATTTCTGTTTCTTTTGAATGTGACTTTATCCTGTTCTCCATCACTGAACGAACACACAATTGATACATGCGGGATGACAGTAATTATTAGAGGGTAAACAAGATACTCTATGTAAAATTCTAGTCTCTACGCGTGTGCCAACTCGACAGCTTTCTCGGCAGCTATGTCGAGGTCATCAAGGGGTATAATCTTGAGACCGGAATCCTTGATCATCCTAGGCAAAGGATCAGTGGTTCTCGCGCCGTCAATGATACGATTGGGCACGTACTGCTTTGCTTCTGCCTCCTTCGTGCCCTTGAGTCGAACGACAAGTGGGATGGTGAGGCCGAGCTCCTTGGTGGCACGAATAACACCCTCAGCAATGTAATCACATCTCATGATGCCTCCAAAGATGTTGATGAAAATACTCTTGACCTTGGGGTCAGTCAGGAGAATTTCGAACGCCTTCTTGACGGTCTCAGGGGTAGCGCCACTGCACAAAATTGAACAGCGTTATACGATGCAGAAAGTTCGTTCCTCACCCTCCGACATCGAGGAAATTAGCAGGATTTCCGCCGTGTAGCGATAGCACGTCCATGGTAGCCATGGCTAAACCTGCACCGTTAACCAAACAACCGATGCTACCATCGAGTTTGATGAAGTTCAAGTTGGCCTTTTGCGCCGCAACCTCGGAAGGCTCTTCCTGAGAAATGTCACGAAGGCCGAAGACATCCTTCTGCCGGAACTCGGCGTTCTCATCGAAGCCGAGTTTGGCATCCATGCTAGGAAAACAACGTTCTAGCAGAATTACACAGGTGTGGGAGCGCTGACATACCAAAGTACATGGCCGTCGGCGGTCTCGGCCATGGGATTAATCTCAATCTGGGTAGCATCCTTGTCTTTGAATAGCTTGTATAAGGTCACAAAAATATCCGCAGCTTCCTTCTGAGTTGTCGTGTCTTTGAACCCGAGTGTCCTTGCAAGCTCCAAAGCGATCGAAGGATCGACGCCCTTCTCGGCATCGATTGGAGTAGTAATAATGGAGCTAGGATCCTTTGCAGCCACCTCTTCGATGTTCATCCCGCCTTGATTGGACGCCACCAAAACAGGGCCCTGGGTGACACGATCGTTGAGAATTGCAACGTAGTACTCGTGAGCGGGATCCCGTCGCTCGGCAAGCATAACCTGACAACGATGAGCAGTATGAACTTGACACCGAGGATGGAACCAACAGCTTTGCAGATCCTACCAGCAGAACCAGTTTGCTTCGTGATCAGGTTGGCACCGATCATCTGCCTGGCGATTTCCCGCGCCTGTTCAGGACTATTACACAGTCAGCATAGATGAGGTCTACACACGAAAGGACATACGTGTCAATGGTGTGTACACCTCCCTTGAAACCGTTGTCAAAAGTTCCCTTGCCTCGGCCGCCGGCAAGGACCTGGGCCTTGATGACCAGTCTGTTTGTGCCTGTGGACGAACAATTCACAACATTCAGGATTCCTTTTTTTCACGAGAGCCTGGAAGACGAGGAGATACCGAAATTCTCTGCGACCTTGAAGGCTTCGTCAGGACTCATTGCACCAATGCTCTTTGGAGTCGGGATACCATACTAGAGGTGAGGTGAGCAAAGCGAGTGAAACAGAAGATGGTACACGCATACCGCATTGAGAAGGTTCACGGACTGGTACTCGTGTATAGAGAGAAAACGGCGCTGGCCGGCATGGACGGTCTGTGAGTAAACGAAATGCAGTCAGGATACGCGAAGGCTGTATGGTGAGCTTGGACTTACACGAGCGAGGGAGCCCGCCTTTCTGACTGAAGCAAGCATATGGTGGATGGAAAGAGTGTGCCAACAACACAATTTCGGAAGAAGCGGGTATGGGTGCGAAGACTGGCTTACTTCAGCAGGAGGTGGGAGAGGACGGAGGGGGCTGAGTTTGGTCACGTCAGGACCAGAGCGACGACGACGGTGGACGCGGATTCGTTGACAATCTTCCTGTCTCTGATCCACCACTTTGGTTGGTTTGGGAGCATCTCTGGTAGAACAAGTCTCCTTGCCTTGAGTTCGGGCGGCCTATCTTTGTTTCGTGGGCTGTTCGAAATTTGGCTCAAGGAATATGCTACACCCGTGGTCGTAGACACAACTCCGATGTTATCAGATGAATCTGTCCTCGAGGCCGACCTCGACGAAAATATGCTGCTTGACTGGTGTTCACCTATTTATTCACCAGATTCCAATCCCACCCACATACAACGCTCGTTCTCCACAGTATCGACATGTCCTCGTCAGCCATGTCCGAGTCGACAAAGCCCGACGCCAGTCATACCAATGGCGATCATAATCCACACCCGTCACAATTGTCGGAGCTCCTTTTTGTCTCCTCTACTGTTTTGCAACAGGCGCTTGATCTCGTTGATGATGTCCTGACTGACAACAATCAGCTTACCGTACAGTCCAGATATCTACCTGGCTCCACCATTGGTAACCTATTTGCCCGTTTATCCCATTCTCGCTTTAACATTGGTGATATCTCCAATAGGAAAACATCTTCGCCATGCACGGGATCACTTCATTCTCCTGATCAACTGTGTAGTTGGAAGCCAACCCTACGTCTTGTCTTACGATGTGCGCAGCCGAAACACCCCCATGGAGAGCAGCCTCTCCGAAGCTCATGATGCGTTGGTCTCCGCCATATCACGCCTCAAAGAGCTTGAAACGTCCCTTTCGATTACAATGGATCAAGTCATCACTCTGAACGCCGTGACGCCGTTTCCTCATACCTTTGAAACCACCTTTGGCAGAGAGGTGAGAGAAAATCAGCCTACGAAGCGGTCTGACTAGACTCAGCTTCCGTAAAGTTATGGTTTGCTGCACTGCACGCAGTCCATCATTGGTCCATGGTAAGGGTATATTCTTCCTCGTAAAGTCAGTCCCAAAATATTTCTGAAATTACCTCATAGGTCCGCGTGATAGCCGGGGAACTTGTTCGCTTCCACGTCCATTGCACGTTGTCTTATCACTGACTCTTGTATAGGACATCTTTTTACCAGACGATTTCGGGTTCGCTCCTTCCACTTTAGTGTACAGAGGAAGTGACGCTCCACTTGGAAAGGCGAAAATTTGATCGATGTGGATTGCCAAACGTATATTACCGAGCATGTTTTTATTGCACTAGTTCAGTCCAATCCATCCTCGGTACTGAGTGTGCGATACTGCAACGTCCATCTTGACCGAGCGGAGATGTACCGCGCACGTGAGTAATTACATTGGAAGCGCGCGGAAACAAGCCGGGTTCCAGATCTCATATATCTTGTCACTGTTGCGGCCTCATCCATCAACGTCGTGGAAGATGTCGGAGAGCTTGTTGCCCCTCGATGGCGAAGCCCAAAAAAAGCGAGTCGTGCGTATTTTTTCCTGTATCATAAGTGCTGGCTAGGCCTCAAGGTATCATTCCTTCTGAATGGATGTTGGCGTCCAGTGTTACTTTTTCGACTCGGACATCGGGGGCTTCCACTATGGCCCCGGCCATCCGTACGTATCCCAAAGTCCTGTACAGTTTCGTGAGCAGGTCTGAATGGCTTTCCGCTACCAGGATGAAACCGACTCGAATACGGATGTGTCATTCCCTCGTCATGAACTACGGACTATACAAGAAAATGGAAATTTTCGTGAGTATACAGAGCTGTGCCCATTCGAGATTGACATTCTTCTTTTCCCCATGCTATAGCGCGCAAAACCCGCGACGAAGCGCGAGATGACCCAGTTCCACTCTGACGAGTATGTTGATTTTCTCAGTAGAATAACGCCCAGCAACATGAATTCTTACATTAAAGAACAACACAAGTGTAAGTTCAATAGGGCCAGTCCAATTAATTCATTTACGCTCTGACGTTCCGCCATGGAATAGACAATGTTGGTGATGATTGCCCCGTTTTTGACGGGCTTTTCGACTATTGTTCTATATCCGCTGGTGGTTCTATGGGTTAGTCAAGTTACAGTTTAGAGAGCTCTGTTGATTAATGAGCTGGGCCAGAGGGCGCCGCTCGCCTAAGCCGGGACAAGTGTGACATTGCAATCAACTGGGCCGGTGGACTGCATCATGCAAAGAAGAGTGAAGCTAGTGGCTTTTGCTATGTCAACGGTAAATTGTAAATATCTTCCTTCAACGACGCATTGGTTGATACAACCTCGCAGATATCGTCCTCGGCATACTGGAGTTGCTTCGGTCAGTCTGGTCATATCTTTAGATGAGAGCTCAAACAAACCTCGACGATGTATTAGGTATCATACGCGTGTGCTCTACATTGACATCGACGTCCATCATGGCGATGGTGTAGAAGAA
Source organism: Boletus subluridellus (assembly GCA_038092575.1). NCBI lineage: Eukaryota > Fungi > Basidiomycota > Agaricomycetes > Boletales > Boletaceae > Boletus > Boletus subluridellus. The sequence continues at coordinate 11,570 of JBBPQN010000680.1, forward strand.
GCATTCTACACTACAGAACGCGTCATGACGGTTAGTTTCCATAAGTATGGTGAATATTTCCCCGGAACCGGTGAACTTCGTGTAAGCATCCTCTTCTTAAGGTTACGCCTTTAAGATTCCTATGAGTCAAACAGGATGTAGGCATTGGGAAGGGGAAGTACTATGCTCTGAACTTTCCATTGCGAGACGGTATCTCAGATGAGAACTACAAATCTGTCTTTGAGCCGGTGAGCAGCACTGTAGAACAGTGTCAGTTTACAAAAAATTTATTCGATGCAGATAATACGACAAGTTATGGAATCGTATGATCCTTCAGCCATTGTTCTACAATGTGGCACGGATTCATTGTCGGGGGACAAGCTTGGATGTCTCAATCTTTCTATGAGAGGTGGGATCCTCAGAACACCGCATCACATCACTGACTGAGTATCCACTAGGGCACGCAAATTGTGTCAAGTTTGTCAAGTCGTTCAACAAGCCGCTGTTACTTCTTGGGGGAGGGGGATATACGATGCGAAACGTCAGTCGCGCGTGGGCATACGAGACAGGATTGGCCGCCGGGGTTGAGCTCGGACCTGGTATGAAACGAGGTACCCAAACTCAATAAAGTGGAGACTGACCAAGACTTCAAAAGAAATACCAGTCAACGAATACTACGAATATTTTGGGCCGGACTACGAACTGGATGTGAAAGCGTCGAACACCGAGGACATGAACACTCCAGAATACTTGGAGCGGGTGGCGAATATCGTGATGGAGAACTTACGGAAGTTGAAGGGTCCGCCGAGTGTGCAGATGACAGGTATAAAGCGAATTATCGTACGATATTGGCCTTCCAACATATTCTCCTTGTCAGACATTCCAAAGACGCCTATGGATGAAGCGATGGACGACATGAATCAAGACGAAGACCTCATACCATCCGACAGCCGAAGACATCGGCGCTTACTCGATTCGCGTGTTCAGGCGGATGGCGAGCTCTCTGATTCTGATGATGAAGGAGAGGGTGGTAGAAGGGATTTCGCGAACCACAAAGATCGAGGGCGCGAGAGTAGGAGTCGCTCCAGCGAGACCGAAAGTGGAGAGATGAGGAGATTTGGGATCGGGGGTGGGATTCTCAGCGCTGGTGCTGCCAGCTCGACTCACGGCGCTGGACCGAGCGGTCATACCACTCTGATTTCACAGACACACAAAACACCACTCGCGATGGATACTGACGAGCCCCCATCGGCGATTGACAGTGGAGTGGTAGCAATGGAATCTGGTACCAGTAATGGGAACGGAACCTCGGAGATATCAAAGGATGAGATGGCAGTGGATGAGAACTCCACTGAGGATAGCTAACCGGACAGGAGGGCGCCTGATTCGGTATTACGGTTAGTAACTGTACATTACGGTTGCGGTGTAAACATGTGTCATCAGAGTCTCACTCAGTGACCGAGTCAACTGAGCAGCAGCTTCATTAATATGCGACATGCAGGAGGAAATGTCGCCCTCCGTGCCAACTTCCTCGACCTTGACTCCTGAGGACGCGAAACGCTTTGAACTCAATAGACTGAGAGGTGTGCACGAGTTGGCCTATGAGGTTCTATCCCCCTGAACATCATCACTAGCGAAAGCCAGACAAAGGCGTCAGGAGGAAGAGGCTGCTTCATCCTCGTCAGTCCCGAATGCAAACCAGAAGCGAGCTCTCGAA
>JBBPQN010000681.1:0-13264 GCA_038092575.1 Boletus subluridellus
GGAGTCAAAAGGCAAAGGAGCAACCACCCCCGCTGCTCCGAAACTGGACTTGTCATCCAAACTAGGGAAAGACGGCAAGCTAACCAATGAGGAGCGCAAACGCCGGTTTGATAACAAACTGTGCATGTTTTGTGGTCTTGCTGGCCACATGGCTAAGGACTGCCCCAAGTCTACATCTCGGGCAGCCAAGGGCCATGCAGCAACCACAACTCTGGAAGCTAAACCAGAGGCCTCCACCTCAGAGACAAAAAAAATAGCCTGTGACCTCCATGACTCCGCATGGACTGGAGGTTGCATTGAACCCACCCGTGCACCCAAGGAGATCCATCTCAACGCATCCACTCTTTCAGATCCTAAGTTGCTTATGCCCTCCATTTCTTTAGTATCATATCCAATCCCTCCGTTTCCCATGCTTGTAGACTTCAGATCCTCCAACTGTTTTATCGATACTTCCTTTGTTAATAAACACAGACTTTCTACCTACCCTGTGCCCCTGCTTCAACTCTGCCTCTTCGATGGGACATCCAACAGCACCATTACCTGAGCCATCAATCTCTCCATCCATTTCACAACTGGTGATATCACTCTGACGATGTTCTATGTCACTCCACTGGACTCCTCCTGTTCCCTTGTTCTAGGACACAACTGGCTCACCTGACACAATCCGTTGATTGACTGGGTTACGAGCAGTATCTCTTTCCGTGCACCTGAACAGAGTGTGCCAGCACCCCCAAGCTCTCCTCCACAGCCTCCAGAATCACTTCCTTCAGCTGATCCCATCCCATCTGATCCACCACGTTTCTCTGATCGCAAGGCTCCGCCCATCACACTCATCAGTGCACCTGCCTTCACACTGGCCTGTTGCCTTGAGGGCTCTGTTCAGTTTAGCCTGCAACTCCGCCCCCAGGAGAGTGATCTCCGCTCCACTTCCCTCACCCCTCCAGAACAGGTCAACCTCTCCACTGTCCCTCCGGAATACCATGACTTCTCTGATGTGTTCAGCAAAAGCAAGGCTTCTATACTTGCTCTGCATCGCAAACATGATCTGAAGATCAACCTTGAGGAAGGAGCATCCCCTTCACTGGGCACCACCTACTCCCCTTCCCCTTCTGAACTCGGCTCACTCCGCACGTTCCTCGATGAGCACCTAGCAATGGGGTCCATCTGTCCCTCCTCCTCCGCTCACACTGCTCCGGTCCTCTTTGTCCACAAAAAGGATGGTTCACTCCATCTTTGCATCGACTTCCGAGGACTCAACAAGATCACGAAGAAAGACCGCTACCCACTTCCCCGCATCTCTGACCTCCTAGACGCTCTGAGCCGTGCCAAGATCTACACCAAAATCAACCTCCGGCACGCATACCATCTAGTCTACATTGCCAAGGGAGATGAATGGAAGATGTCCTTCCAGATGCGCTATGGCTCCTATGAGTGGCTAGTCATGCCATTCAGTCTTACCAATGCCCCCATGGCATTCCAGCAGTTTGTAAACACCATCTTCACTGATCTCCTTGACGTTTGTGTCATAGTCTACCTGGATGACATTCTTATCTACTCTGAAGACAAGGCCTCCCACAAAGAGCATGTCCAAGAAGTCCTCCGATGACTCCACAAACATGGACTTTATGCTAAGCCAGAAAAATGCAAATGGTCCACTGACACCACCGAGTACCTAGGCTATAACATCTCTCCCTCCGGTCTTTTGATGTCTCTGGACAAAGTTCAGACTGTGAAGGAATGGCTGGAACCTCAGAAGGTCAAGGATATCCAATCTTTCCTTGGATTCGCAAATTTCTACCATTGCTTTATAGCGAACTACTCCGACATAGTTGTTCCTTTAACCTGCCTTACCCACAAAGGTATTCCTTGGAACTTCTCAGATGACTGTTGCTCCGCCTTCCACAACCTGAAGGAAGCCTTCACCACCGCTCTGATCCTTACCCATTGGGTCCCGGATGCTCTGTTGATCATAGAGACTGATGCCTCTGATTATGCTATAGCTGGCATTCTTTCCATCTGCTGCCTGGATAAAGAAATTCGGCCCATTGCTGATTTGTATGATGGTTGCACATTAAACTACACACTAATACAAGATTGTATTCATTAGCTGTGGATTGTAATAGCATGCTAATGCCTTCAATGATGGATTACATGAAAATGAAATTAACAGGATGACAAGTGGTGTGGGAGCATGGCAATGGGCTTGAAATGGTAATGGCGGATAATAATCCAATTCACATGTCATTATAATGCATTACTCTTGGGTATCATATCAATGGCATTGCCATACATAGCAATGGAACCCCACAGATTATGTGATAACCCCTTGCATTGCAATGCTTCGTAATGTAGAACTACCCCCATGGCAATGCATTACCATGCACTAGCCGAAAAGTCCCCATTACAATTACATACAATGTTATCTAATAGTACTTGGATTTTTCCGACAGGGGATCCATGGAGGTAATGGCACCAGGACTTGAGGGCATGGATGATGGCCAAGAGCTCACAGTCATAGATATCATAGTTCCGTTTGGCAGGGAGAAGGATTGGGATAAATAGAAGCATGGGTGCCAGTCACCATTGGCATCAGTCTGAAGTAAGATGGCACCGGAGGCATATTTCAATGCATCAGTAGCAATGGCAAATGGGGCAGACAGATTGGGCATTTGGAGAACAGGTTTGGTGAGGAATAGTGAGAGAGTTGAATGCTTGTTGGCAAGCAGGTGTCCAATCCCAGGCGAGGTTCTTCTTGGTGAGGTTAATTAGGGGATGGGCTACAGAGGAGTAGTCTGGGATGAATCACCAGTAAAAATTGGCAAATCCCAGGAAGGATCAGACCTCTTTGACCTTTTGGGGGGTGAGCCAGGTTGCAATCCCATCAAGCTTCACTGGGTCCATAGCAACATGTCTGGGGTGGATGATCATGCCTAGATATTCAACTTTGTCAACAGCGAAGTTATACTTCTCCAATTTAAGGTGGAGATCTAGCTCCATCATCTGCTGGAGAACCCCCTTGGTTCACTCTTCATGGGTCTGTTTATCTGGGGAGAAGATAAGGAGGTTGTCCATGTAGATCACCAGCCATCCTTCTGCAATCATATCTCAGAAGGAGTCGTTCATAAACCTCTGAAAGGTGGCTGGGGAGTTGGTGAGGCCGAAGAACATGACTGTCAGTTCAAAGAGGCCTTTGTGGGTGATGAAGGCGGCTTTCCATTGGTGACCATCTTTGATGTGAACATTGTTATATCCCCAATGGATGTCAAACTTGGTGAAAATCTTTGCATCTTTTACTTTATCAACAAGGTCAGAGATCAGGGGAAGTGGGTAGGCATTGTGGATAGTATGTTCATTGAGGTAGTGGTAGTCTTGACAAGGTTGAAAACTGCCATCCTTCTTCTTGACAAAGAAGAAGGGTGTGGCTTGGGGAGAGTTTGATGGTTGGATTTCTCCACAGCAAAGGTTTTCATCAAGGAAATCCTCTGTAGCTTTCCTTTTGTTAGGAGAGAGGGGGTAGAGTTTCCCGATTTTTGGAGTATAGGATTCCTTGAGATTAATCTCATGGTCATAGGGTTGAGATGGGGGAACATGGTCGGTGGCCTCTTTTTGGAAAATAGGTGTGAACTGTGCATATTCAGGCCCAATGAGAAATGGTAATATGGGGAAACATGTGGGGCTATGCTGATGCAGTCCGTAGCTTTCTGTGTACATGCATACCAAATGTGCCCTATCATAGGTTTTGACTGCATGTCACTGTATGTACAAATGCTCAAGAATATGCCAATAGTGTCCATAGGTTCTCATATAATCCTGCTCAGGTTGAAATGCTCACATGCATGGTATGCCATTCTAGCACTAGCTATGAGGCAACAAACTGGTCGAGATATGCCAATCTATGCCACTGGGAGCAGGAACCCGCCTGCCTCCTGCCTCCCCCCCTCTACTCTGCTCCTCTCCCTCTCTGCTCTGTTCTTCATGTTCTTGTACTAAGCCGTGTGCATTGGTAGGGCGGTGACCTTGCCAACTACTTCTGCTGTTCCATTCATCCAAATGCCATCTGAAACCTGTAGATAGTACTAGGTCAGATTAGAGTATGAGAGTTAATATGATACACACACCAGCTTAGCGGCCTCATCCTTGTATCTCTGCAAGAAACTAGATTAGTCTTCAATGGAAATGCTAGTGCCAAAGTGGACGTACCGCCTTCAGTTCTGCAGAAAGGGAGTCGTAGTAGGTTGCGAATTCTTCTAGTGTTCCTCTGAACAATATTTGTTTCAGCCATCGATGTGCACAAAGGTTGCTGTGACGTCAATGTAAGTGATCAAAAGGCAAGGAGAAAAAGATACTTGGAGTTACCATTCTGTTTTTGCAGAAGGGGGTCTCCAGCTGGCTCCTTTCTTTGCAGTTGTGCTCTGAGCTCCTTCTGTAGTTGTTTCAGTCATGGCTGGGGTGGCCATAACATCTATAACTGAGAACGGGAGACATTAAGCATTTGTAATAGGGCACGGATAGTACTACTTACCTTGGGGTTTGTTGCCTGGGTGTTGGTAATGACACCGACTTGTGGTCCACTGGCAGTCACTTGATTCAACTTCACACTGGGCTCCAGTGGGGCTGTGGGTCGTTCCTTGTGTGGTGCCAGTGTTTCACTTGAACTTATCATATTGGGTTGTTTTGGGGTCATCTGGTTGATGTTCTTCATCGCAGGAAGTTCATGATTCACAGAAGACCTGGCCAAAGACTTGGTGATTGGATCATGTAGCATACAGGACAATTAAAACCTTACAATGGGTTTTTTACATGGACAATGAGCTGCAGGTTTACATTGGTGGCTTGGCATATGGCCCCGGAATTAATATCCACTGTTGACGAAAAGGTAGTAGAGTCAGCTGGGGGTAATGCAGAGGAACTTGATGAGCCAGAAGACTCAGAGGATGAACTGGCATTGATGGCTGCAGGTGGCAGCAAGACAGGTGAACTTGGTGAGCTTGAAGACGATGAGCTGGAGTTGGTGGATGCGACTGGCAGCACAACAGATAAGTCAGACATTGCTGGTGGGGAGTGGCCATTATCATCTGTGTAGCTCCGAGTACTAGACTTGGATGTCATGTCTCCAGTTTTGAACCGCTTTGCAGTCAGTTCCACCATATCGTCATCTGTGCCATCAGCAGTGTTGTTAGTATCTGGCTCGATCTTCATTTTTTGTTTGCTGCCAGAGGTAACCTTGTCGTCTGACTTATTTGTAAACCATGTCTGCTTGTAGGACGTGTAGTGTCATTTGGCCAACTTGTCGACCTTCCAAGTGTCTTCGCATAGATTCAACTCAGGGAACGAATTGATGATTTCGGAGTGAAAAGTCTTCTTGGCACCAAGGGGTACAGACTTCCATGTCATGCTTGCATTGATGAGCTTTCGTTTATGGAATTTATGCCATAGATTGCGCATGTTCAAAAGAATGTTGGCGACTCTTGTCTCCAAAAGTAGTTGGCCTTTAGCATCCTCCAAAAATGAGTGGTTTGATGGCGAGGCTTGTCCAGCATCTGATTCTTTCCATTCATTCCATTTCTTCTCTGTCCAAAAACAGATATGTGGGTAGTCACTTGCCTTGAGCTTTGGAAGTGCTTCTGGCTTCAAGAAAGAGCTACCCTCACCTGCCAATGTCTGCAATATGACATCAATAGCCACAGATGCATTGTTTGATGTTGTGGATCGATTAAGTTGTGCAACAAGTGAATTATATGATTTTCTAACAGGGAACGGATGTCGGTGTGCTTACATTTTACTAAAACTCACTCTATGGTAGCATGAGCAGCTTCTATGGCTGCATTTTTAATGCATAATCTTGTAACCATTTCTTCAAGTGCTTCAATACATTGCTGTTGCGAATGCTGTACATGAATACATGCATGTGAAAACTCTTTGTAGCAATGCAGATATATCACTTACCTGATTTACATTGAAATTTGGGGCCCAGTGTGTTGGGAAAATGCCATTGTTGGAGTATGATGCTTGGAATTGCGATGATGGCTGGAATTGTGATGGCAGCTGGAAATGTGATGATATCATAGAGATTTGATCATCGAAGGGAGTTAAGTTAAGTGAGCTCTCGAGTGGACTAGGAGAAAGGGACATGGTTGTACAGTACAAAGATACAGATGTGGGGGTGCAGCATACATGCTTTGAGGTGGGAAAATCAAGCTACATAGTACAAGCCACATACAAAAGCATAATCAGAGTAGGTTTAAACCTAAACCCCACTGCTACCACAACTATCGGCAAGTGGCACTCCATCTCATCAAGCCTGTTGGCGAAGTAATCAATCTTGAGATCAGCAGTGTCCATTCTGAATGGGCAATGTACTGCTTTGAAATCAATATTGACTCTCCTGGAAAAAAGGTGAGTAACACTTACATGTTGGCAGAAATACCCAGATGATATCTTCAGTAACATAGACCATTGCCTTTCAAGTCAAAGAAGGCCCTTTCAAGGCCGAAAGCACTGATGCAAAGATTGAAAATAGAGCAGGTGGCTCTGAGGTCATACAGTAAGCGAATTTTGATATCTACTGAATCATATCTAATCAGTATGACAGTGTTACAGCAGCCGAATGTTGTATTCTTGCCAAGGTTGCACATATCCCTAATGACACAGAAGAAGGATCCCACATTGGGTCTCTTCATATAACTGAGTACATCACTCGTCCAATCACTGGTCCTGGTGAGACTGTCGAAGAGGCTCTCCAATGGGCTGGGAAGCATATCAAACTGTCTGTTTAGACTATACCATAGCTGTGTCTCCTTGTAATGTGTCTGTATAATGCATAATACTTATTCCTCTGTGTCATCATCATCATCATCCTCGTCCCCAAACTGTGCAAGCTCCATACCACTCTTTTCCACAAGGAAGTACCTGTTTTCTTCGTTGACAGACAATTTGTGTGGGATCATCACGACAACAGCTTGGATAGTAGATATTTGTATGACTGTGAGACTCTCTTCTCCCAGTTTCGTGCATGAGATGACCATTCCAGATGATTTGTGAAGAAGATGAGGGTCTGGGTGGGAGTATAGGGTTATGAGGGCGACATTTGTGAACAGCACACGATCCAGGTTGTTGTCTGCGGTGTCAGAATCATCACTGACATTGTTAGCAGCTCTGTTAAAAAGTTGTGTAAAGTATCGCACTTCAGCAATGCACTGAATGTCATCATGTATGATCTTCGCTGATAATATCAGAAAAAAATGTACAAGAACAGTAAAAAAAATACCTTGACATTCCGAGCCATCCTGACATTCTCTGGTGCTTTTACAAGCTCCATAAACTGTGAGCGTGCTACCTGGCCATTTGGTAAGTGAAGCTGTGCCCAATGACAAAGTTTTGGTGCCACTGGATGGCCAAGATAAGCTGTGATGACATGTTGTTTGTCTGTAGCAACTTTGGTAGGGTAGCGATCACATTTCGGGAGTAGAACATATTCATTTCTGAGGTCTGTAGCACCGCGCGGGATAGAGGAACTTTGGGGATCGAGCTCTGGAAGCATGGCTTTGAGAGCGTTCATCTGGCACCTCTGGATACCCTGCTGTGCAAGGTTTGCGAATGGATTGGAGGGTTGGTGTATTTCTTGCTCAAGATTGCCAATGGTGCGTTCCATTGTCCATTGTGAGGAACAGATGGGTGACCCAACATGTGCAGCCTTAGAAGCAAGATGATTGATAAGATGAACACAGGGGCATATGAAATGGATGTGGTCCATGCACTGCTGATAAAAGATAAGCTTGAATTCATTTTCCCACTGTGTGAAGAGCTAATGGGCCCACTTAAGTTGCTGTGGAGTAATACCGTATTGACTCATGATGTGAAGTGTGGCAACAAACTTGCAATAATTGCACCATATGTTGTCGGGTAGAATGTGATACAACAACACTGGGGCAACACCATATAGCCATCCAATCCATTTGGTTGACTTATACCATGAGGTTGCGTGAAGGCTCGGATCACAAGGAGCAATATCAAATGATCTGGGAAGGTATGGCTTGCAGTCAGCGACGAGCTGTCCATGTGTTTTCCAAGTGTTGCTGTCTTTCAGAACTGCCCAGTGTCATGTGTGGTGGTTGTTGGACTGTGGAGAGCACTCAATGGAACCTTGAAAAATGTCATGCCTGAGAGATGCCATGTTCGCACTGCTGAGGTGCATCATTTTGGATGAGAAACACTCCAGAATACCTAATATGAGATCTGGCTGAAGACTGAGTATGATGCTGGGCCCAACAATACCTGTCTGCAGGTGATGTGATTCAAATTCAGCTCTTGTGTGAGACTCAAGGACATAGCGTAGGTTCTGTGCATACTCAGCTGATGAGATACATCGGATGTCATATGGACTAATGTCATCATGATCGCATCCTGGGATCTCATAGTCGTTTGGTTTGAGTAGGACAGGGTAGTATTGTGATCCACCAGGTTTGCAATGACCAGTAAGAGGACACAACATGCAGCATCCATGTTTTCCCAAGTGTCCAACAAAGTTCGATAGTGAGGTAAGCCCAGGGCCATCTGTGCATCCAAGAAAGAAGAATAGGTGAGAGACAAACTCGCACAACCATGAAGCATCCCAGATACAAAGTCCCTCTTGCTGAACTGCTGAGAGATGGTGGAATCCAGGGAATAGGAATGGCTCGATAAATTTGGGTTTCTTGGGACCAGGAATGATTGCACCCAGAAAAACATGCTTCTTTTTGTATCAGTGCTTGGGAGAGAGATCAAGGATTATCCAAATGTATATCCAGCAGTTGGACTCCTTCTTTTCATAGATTTGCACCCCATTGATCGATAACATGAGAAGCATATCAGTTGGCAGTATTTTCTGGTTGCAAACAGCATTGAGATAAGCACTGCCACAAAAAACATCATTGTACATCTTGACAAACCCATTGTTTGCTTGAAGCTCTGCAAGGATCGCCTGAGTTCATTCCTCTCAGTATCACATTTTCTGAGCACTCTCAGGATGTCGCCAGAGCACCTGAAGCTGTGGAGCAATGGGAATGGTATTGAAAACAGCATGGGGAGCCTTGATACTGCCCCTGCTGTTTTCCAACCTTGTCTGGTCATACCGGGCTTTGTTGCATTCAGGACATTGATCGAGATGAGCATATGGTCCAATGAACGCAGCATAGGAGTTGATACACATGTTGTTGACCAAGGATGTAACTCCACTGAAGTTGGCAAGTATCTGCTTGACATGGTAGAAGCTTGGGAGTGATATATTGGGATGTCGGTCATGAATGCTGCGCCGTATCCTCTCGTAGCTCTCCTCTGATGAGTGTTTGAGTGTGAAAAACATTGACAAGGCAAGCTTGGTGTCTGGTTCTGGTTCAAGGGATTCGTGAGGGGGATTGCGAAGACAATGAAGAGCATCACCTGTCAATCCAATGCCATCATCTAGAGAGGCATTTTGGAGTGCCTGGATGAATGATAAGTTGTGGATGTGTTTAGGAAAGGTAGCAACACGAGCAAGTTCATCCAAGTCAAGATCAGTGATGGCTGTGTTGCCTCCATGCGGGATATCTATATCAGGGGCACGTCCACCAGAATCTTCAAGTTGCCCATTGCGATCAGGACCACTGTCCTGGCCACCATTCTCATCACTCCTGGGGTCTTGGCGCTGATTATCATTGGGCCTGGAATCAGAGCCATGATTGTGGTCATCCTCATCACTTGGATTGGGATCAAAAGTATTTCCATTGCTGGGGTCGGGTACAGGATCTGGCTGCGCCCGGTTTTGCTAAGAACGTGTTAGAAATGAAAACCACGTACACCAACACATGAAAATACCTCAGCTGGGGGCAAGAGACACCTAGATGTCCTCCTATGGGACTCATTGTCGTCATTGGCAGCTGGACATCTTGAACCTATACCAGATGAGCCATTTCCTTGTTCTTCTGATCAATCCCGTCCCTGTGTAGTGCTGGCACCCAGTACAAAGGCACGAAACTGTTCTGAACGTCCTGCGAGATGTATTGCTTCCTTCTTGTCGTCACTCAACACCTCGCGAAGATGTCACTGCCAAGTTTTACATGTGTGCAAGGCCTTCCAAACACCTTTGCAATATTGATGACAAATGCACCAATATACCATTGGGTGTGACATGGATGTGCATGGATGTTTATGCAGAGACTTGGATGATCAGACTGACAAGATCAATACAAAAATAACTTGGATTGCTGCAGGTGATGGTCATGACTGCTTTGTATATGATATGAGTAGCTATGCTGGACGAAGTGGCAGACAAAGCATATGTTGACAATAGTTTGGCTTAGTTCCTCATTGCTTACATATCATCAAATAGCTACACTTAGCAACCATATTATGCTTTCTCACTGGGATTCAGGGGGTAGTGTTGGTTTGGGTTTGGATTTCTCAGCTGTGATGGTGAGTTCCATGGCTGAGGTGAGCTTCTTAATAACAGGGGATCCAAGGGGTATAATATGGGATCTGCATCGGAGGATGTGATGGAATACCCAGTTGTTGTTAGCCCAGGTGAGGTAGTCGGATTCCTCCTTCCAATCATTATACTGAAAGAGGTGGGAGTCGGTAATGGCATCTACATGGACATGTTTTGGAGGGGGAATGGTGGGCTTTCAGGAGAAGAAGGAATTGTGTCATTGAGTATTGATGGAGTGGGAGGAGAAGAGGTCTTTGGACTGGTTGCATGTCTCGCTGATGGAGATGGTATGGTTCTTCCAATGGATGGTGGGGTTGGTGTTATGGTTTTATGACCTGTGTCACCCGTGACCTCCCCACGACCACATGCTGCTGGCAGCGCCACAATTTCCCCTCAACTTCTCATGGCTTTGCCATTGTATTACCAGATCATACTCAACAATCAAGACTCACAGATACCATTTCCCTTTGCAACAGACAATCCCCAGCCTTACGCCTAGGATGGGCTCTTGACTCAAGATTGGACATTCACCCATGGACGATGAGTTCCCTTTCATCACAAGGACTCTGTGGATATCACCTAGCGACTGGACATTCCCCCAGACGTCTATGTTTCCATATAGACACAAGGACTGGATCTTCCCTGGAAGTTCCCTGGATCATCCCTCAATTCAACTCCCTACGGTTGGGCTGTGGCTCATTGCTCCACAGATCCGAGATCTCCCAAGCATTGCCTCATTGATCCTACATGCCCCGATACCTGCCTTGGTGATCTGTCATCACCCGAGATACAGCCTCTGGATTGTAGACTCCAATGCCTGCCTTTAACAGGACAGCCTTGTTGATCCTAGATCACCCGATCTTTGATCCTACTATACCTGTTCTGGTTTCTCCCGATTATCATGTGACATGCAACGCAATACGCCTCAGACACGGTTATGCCTGCCCTAGATTCCTATTACCATATCAGGTTAGACTGGCCCTAAACCACTGTATTAGTATATAAGTTTGAGCTGAGCTTGAATGTCTCTCTAACCTGAATATACTCATTCATACCCTCGGTTCTCTACTCAACAAGAGATCTTTGGTAGACTCTTCGGTTCCTTGGACCAGGTGGTCCTCATATACTTGCTTCCATGCTATCTCTCTTGTTGTTGTTGTTGCCGACATTGACCTCAACTTGTTCATCATCTTCAAGACCTCTTGAAGAGTAGCATCCTTGGTTGGAGTCCCAGTGTTGCGGGTAAAACCATAACAGTTGGCCTCTTAGCCAAGGTAGTCCTAGAATGACATTGTCTTTTCCAAGGTTCATGACATGGAATAGGATTTTCATAGCAACCCCTTTGATGTTAACAAAGAGGGTGGTGGAAAAGTGGATTACCCCCTTTCTGTTTGGGGAGTTGTCAGCATTCCAGGCAATGAGAGGTTGGAAAAGTTTCTGGGTGGGAAGGCGATGTTTATGGATGAAATCCCAGTCGATGCAAGAGATGCTTGCACCACTGTCAATAAGGGTGGAGGTATCAACAACTTTCAAGGTGTGCAATGGTATGATAAGCTGGATTGGGATTTTCATGGAAGCAGTAGAATGTACAGTTATATGGGCACACGTTACAGAGGGGAGGCCTTGCGTTGGACAGGGCTCCCTTTCTAAAAATCCTTAGAGAAGGTGACTTTCGCCACAGTGGCATCCTCATTGACTTTGATTTCCTCAAGTTTGGGGAGTTCTTCTTCAACTACCACTTTCACTTTCTTCTGGGCATTGGTCTTGGGTGTGGGAGGGAAGGTGGGGCATTTGGTAGAGAGATGTCTGGGCCTTCAGCATCTGAAACACAGTCCTTTCTTGATACACTTCTTCCTCTCTTCCAGGGTGAGCTTCCCTACTCAGATGACATCAACATCCATGGCATTAGGGTCGCAGGTCTTCTGAGAGAAGGGAGAGGAAAAGGAAGTATAAGCCTGTTGACCAGGTTGGCAGTTCCTTTTGGAGATCTTGTTGGTGTAATTGAGTGAAGTCTGGAAGAGGACAGTCTTCTTATACCATTCCTCGATGGTGGTGGGGACATTACCCATTTCCATGACCTTCTGCATAAGATAGTTGGGAAGGGCAGTGGAGAAGTAGCCAATCAGGACATTGTTCTCAGTTACTTTAGCCTGAGAAGCTTTGTTCTTAAATTCAGCTACATAACAGTTTAATGAAGGGGAGAAGGAAGTCTCATTCTTCTCCTGTGATACTCAGGTGGTAGACAGCCAAGCGATGGCATTATTAATGACATCATCATGTTCAAAGGCCTTCTTGAACTTGTCTAAGAAGTTGTTAAAGGTCCCTAGGGAGGGTTGGTGGCCAGAAAGGGCAGAGAGGTGAAAGGTGGAGGCCCAGGTTGCTGCTGAGCCTTTGGTCATATGAGAGAGGGCAAAGGTGACTTTCTTAGCACTGGTGTTGTAGACTTCCTCATTGACAAGGAGATAGACTCAAACAGTATCAAGCCATTGGATAGCAGTCTCATAGGAACCATCGAAGGGTTCAGGCATGCCAAGGCAGAGTTCAATATGTTTGTTAGACATGGTGGGGTTTGAAGGGGGAAAGGGAGGTAACAAAGATCCAGAGGAAAAGGAGAATACTTCTGGTTGATTAGAAGCATTCTGGGGATGAGGGAAGACTGGGGAAACAGTGACAGTGGTAGGGGATGGGGGAGTGGGAGCACAAGGAAGGGTCAGAGATCTGGAGAGGTTGTGGGATAGGTGTTACGGTTCGCTTCTACACCGTCTATGTTTACTTCTTCTTTTCGCACTTTAACTTATTTTTCTATCTTCAAAGTCACGTGAC
>JBBPQN010000682.1:0-13234 GCA_038092575.1 Boletus subluridellus
TTGTCCTTCCAATCCTGTGCATCGACCCAAAGTTGAAGCTTAATCCACCATGGATGAAACTTTGAGCAGTCGCCGTCCCAGTTACCAGGATCAACAATTTTCTTGGAGATGTTGGAGTGCTCCTTGCTCAAGGCAAGCGCATTGAGGTGGTTGATGAGGTGGTTGATGTCAACGGACGTCATTTTTTAGTGGGAGGAGGGAGGACGGTGGTGTTGGAGAAAGAAGAAGTCAGAGAAGTAGTTGTTGCGACGCCTGTTATGTTGAAGCTGGACGTAACGGAAAAGTGCGAGTTGGGCATTGGAGTATCTTTCGGTATAAGGAATGTGCTTCTTTGGTGGGGAAGGAATAGGAGGGGGAGCTACTGGAGCAGCAGGGAGTTGTACCAGTTGGGGTTGTTGCACTACTTGATTCGTGCAAACGCGAGCCAGCTTAATCCTTACTGCGAGGTATCTTTCAACCAAGCTTGAGGGATGCGGCAAGTAGAGGATCTAAAAAAGTAAACTTTCGACTGGAGATAATACCTTCTTCTCTGTAAGGTTTCGTAACAAGTTCTCTGGGGTCCGCAAAGCCCAGGAACAAACTGGCACATATACTAACGTAAAAAAGGCTAGAAACTGACGCTCTACCTCCCCAATCACTTGAGGGACTAACGAGACGATATAAGCTCGGCTACGGGCTGCACGACGACAGTGGTTCCCATATCACTCTTCACAAATAAGGCACGACCCTTATGTGGCTATCACCTCAAGGGAGGGACTGAAAAGGTTTCTAACTAACACAACAAAAGCTCGGGGTACTGCCCCACATTCTAAAGCAGTGAACATAAAGAAAATGAAAACTGGAAAACACCAGTGGGTTCTCTTTAGCCCTAGAGTCCAGGCAGTGTATAAAGTCTAATCCAAGTGTTGCGAGATGACTCGAGTGAACACTGGCGAGACTCTACTGGGGCTACACCAAACCAATCAATGAAAGAGAAAGCAGAGGTAAGAGGATAAGAGGCAGGGCCTTCCTTAATCAACTTGCAAGGATGTAGGTCGCAAGTGACAAATGGATTAGACTGGGGAGTCCAGTCGAGTACAGCTACTTTATATATGTTACAGAATGGTGCATGGACCATAGGGTCCATGGGACAGACTACTGGATATAGATTGATGAAAGAAGAGTTCGTGAGAGAAGAAGAATGATGATGGGAAGGAGAAGTGGAAATTAATAAGGCGTGTGTGCAGCGTGTTTGTCTAGACCATATGTCACGTGTAGTTTCCCATGGTCACATGCACATCACGTGACTTCGAAGTCTGAAGGATGTAAAGTATCGCACGAGTGCGCTAAGTTAAAAAATGTTTGAAAATATAGTATATCATAACACCACATAGCTCAACAATCAAAGAACATGTAAAATCTCCACTAAGCTTATTGCAGTCATTTACTCCAATGGATATTGATAATCAAGATTGGAAATCAAGGCAGATCTCCTGGACAACTTCTCTGCATGTCCAGATGACATCATCCAATGGCTGCTTATCATAAAGGCCAACTTCAAAATGAACACATGCTTTTATCATTTTCACCTTATATCTTGTTTTATTTTGCCATGCATACCTGAGAGCTACATATTGTTGCTGCTTATGTAAGCAAGAGATATGATTGCTAAAGAATGGTTAGTAATCTATATGGACAACTTCCTGATATTCTCCCCAGACAAGACTCATGAAAAGTGAACCAAGTGGATTCTTCAATGGATGATGGAACTTGATCTCCACCTCAAACTGTTATGCTAACATGTAGAACTTAGTCATAGCGCACACTCAAGTGTAGTGCGAAGACACTAAGAAGCTTAGGGGTCTCACTATGACTAATTGTTAGACTAATCACTCACAGAATGACCAGGCTCTAGGCAATAGATTGTGTAGAACTAGATACCAAATTACTGTACAAAGGCGAGGTATTTATACTACTAGGGATGGCACACAGACCAGCTAAGTAAGAATGTGCACAGACCATCTGGGTTGAGGGGAATATGAGGCAGTACGAGAGAACTGCCTAGAAAGGATTACTTGTCCATATCAAGAAAGTCATCCGTAAAGATTGCGTATCACATGGTCAACACCATAAGGGTGAAGCCCTCTTGCGTGTGAGAAGACAAATTAGCGAGAGCATACATAATTGAAAGGATAAAAAGGAAAGAAATCTGTAACACAAAGTAGAGAAATGCAATTTTGCAGCTGAAGGAGTTGAATATCTTGGAATGATTGTCCACCCTGGACAAGTCATGATGGACCTAGTAAAACTCAATGGTATTGCAACCTGGCCCACCCCCTAGAAAGTCAAGGAAATATGCTTCTTCCTTGGATTTGCCAACTTCTACCACAGATTTACTGTATTCCAGACTACTTGTCCATGGCTCACCCTCTAATTGACCTGACCAAGAAAAATCTTGCATGGAACTGGACCCTGCCTGTCAGCAGGCATTTGATTCCTTAAAGTGCTATTTCTGACAAAACCTGTCCTCCAAATGCCCAACCTCTCCACCCCATTTGCCATTGCCACTGATGCCTCAAAGTATGCCTCTGGTGCAGTTCTACTGCAAACTGATGTCAACAGCAATTGGCACCCCTGCTCTTACCTATCACAATACTCCTCCTTGCAGAACAAAACTATGACATCTACAATCACAAACTCCTTGCCATAATCTGCACCCTCAAACCCCACTGACATTACCCTCATGAGTCTCCATTCCCTGTCCAGGTCTTTACCAACCACAAAAACCCTACCTACTTCCATAAACCCCAAGATTTGAACCGTTGCCAAGCCTGTTGGGTTTTGGATCTCACTGAGTTGGATCTTAAAATGATTCATGTCCCAGGGAAACTCCTCATGGAACCCAATGCCCTATCCTGCCACACCAACTTCTTACCCCCTTCTAACCTTGATAACAAAGGGGTTACCCTCTTTCCACCATCCCTCTTTGTTTGTGTCATTGATGTAGCCCCATATGTACAACAAAGTCTCCTCTCCCTGCACAGGTGACCCTCTCACCCTTAATTTCCTCCAGTCCATCAAAGACAACATCCCTTTCCCTATGCTGTGACATCATCCACCATTGCCATGACCACAAGACTGCCAGACATCCTGGCTATCTCAAAACTAGACAGCTCATTGCCACTGAATTCTGGTGGCCCAGTCTGGCCACCTTCATATGCCAATATGTGTCCAGCTGCACTGTTTGCCAGCAGAACAAGTCCAATACCCATCCCACAGTTCCTTCTTTGACCCCCATCCCCTCCCCTGCATCCTACCCTTACAGCAAATTTCCTGTGATCTTATCACAGATCTTCCCCATCCTCCAGCTTTGACACTTTACTGGTTGTGGTTGACCATGGGCTCACTAAGGGGGTAATTCTTGGCCCTACTAAGAAATCCATCACTACAGAAGGGATCACTGCCCTCTTCTTCCACAAAGTATATGTACCTCCACTTTGGACTCTTCAACAAAGTAATCTCTAATTGAGGACCACAATTTGCATCCATATTTGCATGAGAACTGGGAAAAGTCCTCAAATATTTCCCTCTCCACTGCCTACCATCCTCAGTCTGATTATACTTTGAACTATACTTTGCTACACATGTAGGTCTCATACCATCTTCATGGGAATTTCACAATACCATTATGAAGATTCCATTGTCCTTTGTGGGAATCCTATTATCATTTGTGGAAATTCCATTAATCTTTGTGGGAATCTTACAACACCTTGATTGGAATCCCATAACTCCTTCATGAGAATTCCATTGTCCTCTGTGGGAATCTAGTTCAAGCATATACTGTATGCATCTGCAAAACATGACTTTGGCCTGGTTTCTGATTTATCTCAACTGT
Source organism: Boletus subluridellus (assembly GCA_038092575.1). NCBI lineage: Eukaryota > Fungi > Basidiomycota > Agaricomycetes > Boletales > Boletaceae > Boletus > Boletus subluridellus. The sequence goes on from JBBPQN010000682.1 coordinate 3,875, forward strand.
ACTTTTATACTGTCACATAACATACTGATCAGCTCAATTGATTTGTTACTATTTTCTGATTCCTTCAACATCCTCAATAAGTCCATGGTGACATACATTATGGATGTGGTCCTCAATAGCCACTACACAGGTACTTCCCTGCTTACTGCATTCACTCAATCACCCCACTGGCAATCTGAGCCAATCAATTTACTTAGTACTACCCACTCTGCTTACCTTTGCTGGCCAAGAATCCTCATGCCAATCTATGATCAACCTGGTCCAAATTCCATTCAAAAATTTGGTCATTCATATGGTAAGTACAAGTTACATACAACACTCTATTATTAGATGTTGACTTATATGGCTTAGCTCCACTCCAGCCCCTATGCCTATCTGAACCAAACCCATGATGCAATTGACTGTTACATTACATCTGAACTGGCACAAATTGACATTTTGTGGCTGCATAATAGGGGACAGATCCTGACTGAGTACACCATGTGGAACCCCTGGCTTGGGTATGTGATGTGGCATGACATGCCCAACCCAATTCAAATCACCTGGTTTTCCAACTGTTCAATTGACACATTTTTGTTCAACATTTTCATGAACCCAACATCCCAGTTTTGGATTGGCATCATGGAGGTCTGCCCAGGCCCAAACAATCCTGCTGTCCAAGTTATGCTTGCAAGCCTCCTTATCTCCCACAACCTGGAAAAAATTACCCATGCACTCTCTTGGATAAGTTTGCTTTAAGTTTTCTCCCTCTTTTTTACTAATTCCATTCACCCAGCTCATAGTTGAGATTCACATGTTAGCTGTCCACTTGCACATATTGTATACTCAACTTCTTTACTCACAATGCATCTGGTTGGTGGTGCAAGAACATATGACAGTTTATGCATTTTTCCAGGCAATTCTGATTAGTGATCAGGTCCTGATTACCTAGGGTTTTGAAGGGGAGCAGCAGGGTTCCAGACTAAATGAACTATTGCAATTATGCCAGTTGCTCCTGTTGGAATCATTGATTGTGCACTCAATTTTCATACTTAGAACATTGTGCCACATTGTGATGTATTGTTGTTGTTGTTGTTATTTGTTTGTTGTTCGCTCCTACAGTAGTCGGAGTCCACTGTCTTCGCTTTCCTCCAGTTTCTGACAGTGGACTCCAGGTATGTTGCATTTTACATTACGTGCAATCTAGTTTCTGACAGTGGACTCCAGCTGTGAGATTCCAGCTGTTTAACAGCTCCCACCTGACTAGGTTTTCAGCTGTTCTATCTCTCATTCACTATATCTTCATCTGTATCTCATGCAACTTGATTCATTTTGTTGTCAACATCATATATTGCATATGATCACATTTACAACTTTGATGGCTACCATTGAATATTAATAACATACAACTGTGGTTTCTTTGTGGCAGAACCTGCTATGAACTTCATTACACACTGAAGGCACAGACCAGCCATAAACATGAAAAAAATTGTGCAAAGCATCCATATTCACATTAAACAGTGATGCACACATGCCTCATGCTTGCTCAGCATGAAGGATGTCATATAAGATTGATGAACTTTCAAATAATGCCAAGTCAGTGTCTCATGTCTCAACAGAAACAAACTGACATTTGACATTGTATGGTATGGAAATCCACCAGAAGAAGGGTGGAGGGTTTCCAGCTAAAGTGAGACAGGTTCTGGGGGTTGTCTGAAAAACTCAGAGCATGGACAGAGATCAGCAGCAATAGTGCTATACAATAATATCTATTCATGGCCAACAACAATGTCACAGTCCAAGTCAAAGACAACATCAAAGAAGTGGATGGTGACTAATCATTTGCCTTGCCAAAAGAATGGTGTGGGGAGTTCCAGATGGTGTGAAAATATTGCATCTTGATGCAATACCCTGCAAGATACAGCAGTGGAACAAGGCAGTGTCAAAATGACCCCAGCCAATATTACCATTGAGAAACATGATTGGCTTGAGATAAATAGGTGGCAAGTGAAATGGAGTGCACAAGATGATGGACCATGCTAAACACCCTCAATATTAATAGATGATCTGAAGACAAGAAAGTGAACAGGCTCACAGCATACAGCATGATTACATGGATAACTGTTAGTCAACAACTGTTAAGACCAGGCAAAACTCCAGGGGAGAATCTCTGGAGTTGACTTGGTGGGTGTGACTTTGGCTTCACCTTACATATGTAGTGCACCCTTGTCACAGCTCAGTGTTCCAGATTTACAAAGGTAGTTGGAGTAAAAGGACTTGAAGTGTAATAGATGTAGAAACCAGCAATATATAATGACAGAGTTATACACTAGCTACATACCTGGTTTAGTGATGCATAGTAGAATATTGTGGCTCAAGATAAAGTGTCAATTAGAACTCAGCTCTGCTGAGTTTGTATCTAAATACATGGAATGTGTGAACAACTATACTAATAAGTTCAACACTTCCCCTTGTCTAATATATGAAGACAGATGTATTGTATTGTAGTTGATTGCACTATTATTAATGAAAGGCAAGATTATGAAACTTCAAACCGAGTTGCTGTCTGAACTTCTTGAATTTGACATGTCTGAGGTTTTTTTGTGAACATATCTGCCAGATTGTCATTCCCTGGGATAAAGAATAGTTCAACCTATTTGAAAACCATTACAGCATTGTGTACAAAGTGGTACTTGATGTGGATGTGTTTGAGTCATTTTTCAGTGGCTGGATTTTCTACTCTAAACAGTGATCCTTGATTGTCACCACAGATGGGAATTGGACTGAGTTTGTGCCCCAGTTTCTTCAGCATCTGTTTGATCCAAATGACTTGACAAGAACAATCACTCAGAGCCATGTATTCTGCTTCAGTGGAAGACAGAGCAGTTGTCTTTTGTAAATGAGAATTCCATAGAAAGACTCCATTTGCTAACTTTAGGTAAAACCCTGTTTGCAAGTGACTGGTTATTTTATATTGATCCCAGTCTGAGTCAGTAAAGGCAGTAATGCCTTTGCCAGAATCTCCATCATATACCAATGAATAATCACTAGTGCCGAGTGAGTATTGGCATATGTAAAGAGCTTTTTCCAGGTGCTCTTGTGATGAATTGGCAGATTGGTGGAGCAATTGTATGACAGTGTGTGATATGTAAGGCATTGTACCAATCATAAGGTAAAGTAATGATCATATAACAGTCTGGAAGTGAACACACAACTCAGGGTTGACAGGACCTTCATTCTTCTCTTGGCAATAAGCCTGTGAAAGAGGAGTGCAAGCTGGCTTTGTGTTGATCATTTCACATTGCTCAAGCACCTTGTCAAGGTAACATTACTGGTCTATTAAAATGCAGTGACCTTCTCAATGTATATTCATTCAGGAGAATAGAAGACTCAGACAATGATGAAAACATGGGGAAAGAAGTGAAAGCAGCTCTTCCAGAAGATTTCTCTGGAGAAGGAAAGGATGCCAATAATCCTAGGAATGGACAGATACTTCTCCCTCCACCCAGACTTGACAGATAAGGCAAAGGGCCTTATACTTCTCAACTGCATACCTGTAGGAAGAGGCAAAGCATTCACCAAGGCTTGGCTCATCAAGCTCACAGACTGGACTATTCCCACAGAAGACAAGGATTACACCCACATCAAAGAAGTGTTCTCCACTACCTTCTCTCCCTACAATGCCGCCTCTCATGCTCAAGTAGAACTCACCTCCTTGTGACAAGACCTTTGTCATGAGGACAGCTTTAAGAAATATCTCACTGAGTTCATTGTCTTTGCCACCCAGGCAGGGATCAAAGAGAAAGGAGCCTTACAAGAATGGTTCCTTCGAGGTCTTGATAGGGAGATCGCTAAACAGCTCACCCTCACCAATATTCTCAAGATTGCAGAGAAAATCAAGGAAGTCTACAACAAAGCTGCAGAGATGGAAAGCAGACTAGCACAGATCAGGGACATGGACAGAATCCCTCAGATCCCAATTGGAAGAGGAGGAGGATGACAACACCATGATCCAAATGCCATGGATGTCAACTGCCTCAGGCTCTTCCCAGTGGAATGAGCCCACTTCATATGAGAGAAGTGATGCTTCATATGCAAGAAGAAGGGATGTTCCACTAGGAAACACCCACACCACAGACAGCCAGAGGTCCACACACGAACTGTCACAAATGCCCCACCACCAGGAGATCTGCTGGACTCATACATCAAGAGTCTGAGAACTCGCTCAGACAAAGACAAGATTCTTCACATGCTCAAAGCAGCCTTTGAGAAGAATAGGGATGAACAAGGAGAAACCCTCCCAGACATGGAGGAAGTATGGGGAAACAAGGACATTAACATCCTCCTTACTGAAGGAACTCCCACCCAACAGACGCCTGCTATGCATTTTTAGAAGGAAGGGATGGACCAATATCATCTCCTTCCATCACGATTGCACCTGTATTTATCTCTGGATCAAGTAGTAATTCTATTTGCATTCCAATCTTGATTCAGGATAAATGTGCAACAAGAATCATTGGCCTAAATGCGCCAATCGACAGTGGAGCAACGGGATGTTTCCTCTCCAGGAAATTTGCTGAAGAACACCAGATCCCCCTCATATACCTACCTCACCCTATCAAAGCATGGAATGTGGACGGATCATCAAATCAATCAGGAGACATCACCCATAGGGTCTCCACCATTCTAAACATGGATGGAGTTCTTGAACCATGACAACTCCTCATACTTAACTGTGGAAAGGACGACCTTATACTGGGACTGCCATGGCTACATGCATTCAATCCAATTATAGATTGGACTACTGGTCAGGTGACCATTGACCCCTGACTATACAAAGAGAGGCACTTCAACCATCCACATGCACTCTCCCAGCAGTACCTTCTCAAGTACCTGGATGCCGATGAAAATATGATCATCAAGCAAGACCTGTGAACCTCTTTTTCGTGACAGAAGAACATTCTTCTCCATGTCCCCATGTACTGAATACACAGTACAATTCAAAGGTTCCGGAACACCTTCTCTGAAAGACAACATTGTCCACCACCCTAGCATAGAAAGCAGGACCCGCCAAAGTAGAACTTCCTACCCTGTTCAAAGACTATGCAAACATTTTTGTAAGAAGAATACCATGAAACTCCCTTTGTCTAGACTGTATGACCACACCATTGAACTAAGAGACACCTTTGTTCCCCAATGAGCAAAGATGTACCTGCTGTCCCCTCCCAAGCAGATCACCTGCAAGGAGTTCATTGATGAACACCTTGCTTCTGGGAATATTACTCAATCAAAATCTCCCCAGGCCTCTTTCTTTTTCTTTGTACAGAAAAAGGATGGTAAACTCCGCCCCTGCCAGGATTACAGGTACCCGAACACACATATGATCAAGAACACATACCCCCTTTCCTTGATCTCTGACCTCATTGACCATGTACAAGGATCCTCCATCTACACCAAATTTGATGTATAATGGAGATACAACAATATCCTCATCAAACCAGAAGATAGATGGAAGGCTGCCTTTGTCACCCCTTTGGTTTCTTGGAATCTATGGTCATGTTCTTCAGAATGTGCAATTTTCCAGCCACCTTCCAAGCCTTCATGGACAACCTCTTGATCCACTCTTCTGACCCCACCCTTCACAAGGAACAAACAAGGAAGGTCCTCCAACAGTTTTGGAAACATGAAATGTTTCCGAAATTGAAGAAATGCACTGTTGCTGCTCTGGAGGTAGATTACCTGGGACTTGTCCTTAATAAGAATGGAGTCAAGATGGACCCCACCAAACTCCACACTATCAAGGAATGGCCTTGCTCTTCAATAGTTCAGGAGATCAGATCATTTTTGGGATTCTGTAACTTCTATCAGAAGTTCATCCCACCCTTCTGAAATCTAGCTTGTCCACTCCTTGATCTAACCAAGAAAGGAGCCCCCTGATCCTGGTCCCCACCTCATGAAAAAGCCTTTTTGGCCCTCCAGAAAGCCTTCACGGTCCAACTGGTACTGGCATTCCCAGACACCTCAACACAGTTCACCCTAATGACTGATGCCTCCCTCACTGCCTCAGGAGCCATCCTAATGCAACCCAATCCCAATGGTGACCTTCACCCATGTGGATATTTGTCCCAAACATTCTCTCCAGCCAAGAGAAACTACAATATCTTTAATCAAGAACTCCTCACAGTCATTCACAGACTTGAGGGTTGGTGCCAATACCTCCTTGGCTCCCCATTTCCTGTCAAGGTTCTTACTGACCATAAGAACCTCACCTACTTCAAGGAACCATGAAAGCTTTCCCAAAGACAAGCCAGGTGGCTTCTCTTCCTTCAGGACTTTGACTTGAATTATACCGCACTATCTGTTAAACAGCTGGAATCTCACAGCTGGAGTCCACTGTCAGAAACTGGAGGAAAGCGAAGACAGTGGACTCCAACTACTGTAGGAGCGAACAACAAACAAATAACAACAACAACAACAATGTGCCACAATGTGCCACAATGTTCTAAGTATGAAAATCGAGTGCACAATCAATGATTCCAGCACTATCAGGGACACAAATGGCCCCCACAGATGCCCTCTCCTGCTGAGATAATGTAGACACCTTGGCAGACAATAAGGATGTCCAACTCCTTCCTTCCAATGCCTTCACCCATCAGGTATAGGCCATCAATATTACATTGGAGTCAAAAATCTGTAACTCCTCTACCACCGATCTCCTTGTCCTTGATGCTCTCCATTGAATGGAAGCAAACGAACCACTCTTTGGTTGGTCCCACCCTATGGATTGGACCTTCACCAATGGGCATCTCTATTACAAGGAATACCTCTATGTATCAGAGCCTGCTTGCCATGACCTGGTGGTTGCAGCTCACTCTTCCCCTGCTGGTGGTCATGGTGGCCAGGACTCTCATCCTTTGTCCACTGATTTGTCTCCGGCTGCACCGTTTGTCAGTTCTACAAGGTTCTGACTCACCCCAAAATTTCATTCATGCCTCTCCTCATTGCCATCTCCCACCCTTTTTCCAATATTTTGGTTGATCTTATCACCAATCTTTCCCTAGTTGACAGTTTCCACTCTGTCATGGTCATGGTTGACCATGGGCTTAGTAAGGGGGTAATTGTCACTCCTTGCACACAAACCATTGATGCTGCAGGCATTGCCCAATTGTTTTTCACAAAAGTCTTCAGTCACTTCAGTCTCCACAACAAACTGGTCTCTGCTCATGGCCCACAATTCACCTCAGCCTTCACTCAAGAACTCACTCGCCTCCTTGAATATGATGTCTCTCTGTCCATGCCATATCACCCTCAGACAGATGGAGAAACCGAACAATACAATCAGGAACTCAAAACATTCCTACAGATCTTCTGTGCCAACTCCCCGCATAAGTGGCTTGAAATGCTGCCTATGGCAGAATTTGCCCACAACTCAGCTACCCACTTCATAACCAGCAAATCTCCATTTTTCCTTCTCATGGGATATGAACCGCAAGCCTACCCCCCATTAGGAAAAATCTTCCTCCCTGCCCTTGAGTCCAGGCTAAATACCATCTCAGACTCCTGAAAAAAAAGCAGATGCAGCCCATGAACTTGCTCAGCAACACATGAAAGAACAAAGTCACTCGTCCTTCAAACCATGGAAGGAAGGAGACCAAGTCTGGTTGGAGACAAAGAACCTATGTCTTCAAACCTTATCTTGAAAACCCTGTTAGACAGCTGAATAGTGCAGCTGGAGTCCAATGGCAGAAACTAAGGAGAAGTGACATGGGACTCGCAGGATTTACAGGCTATAGCAATAACAACAATAAACACAAATAATATGCGCCACAACTCTAAATAATCGCACAGTGTGCAATCAGCAGGCATACAACACCCCCCCCCCCCTGATTGCACAACTCTGCAAATCTGCTAACTCTCCCTGGGTGGACCAAATCCCATCTGTTGACAGAAATACTCCACTTTGAGCCAAGGCAATGCCTTTGTGAGGAGATCAGCAGTCATTTCGCCAGTTGGGACATAAGTGGGGGAAATGAATGGCACCTTGGTCAACTACATCCCGCAGCCAGAACCAAGACAAGTCGAGCTGCTTCATGTGCCCATGGTGCTCCGGATGTTTGGCTACCTGGATGGCGGACTGATTGTCCATGTACAGCACTGAGGGTGCAGTGATGGCGAAGCTGAGCTCCTGGAGGATTTTGCACATCCAGACAATCTCCTTGCCAGCCTCGCATGCAGCCATGTACTCTGCCTCGGTGGTGGACAGGGCAACGATTGATTGGCGCTTGGACTGCCGGGAGACAACGCCGGTACCAATCTTGACAATGTAGGCACCAGTGGTTCGGCCAGTGTCCTTGCAACCACCATGATTTGCATTAGAATAGGTGGTAAAGAGCTGGGACATGGCAGGGTCAGGAGCATATGTGATTGCATAGTGGAGGGTACCCTTGATATAGCGAAAGAGGTGCTTGATGGCATGCCAATGGGCTACACCTGGGTCTGATGTAAAGGAGGCGAGCTGACCAACTGCATAGGCGATGTCTGGTCATGTGGTGCAGGCAAGATATTGCAAAGAGCCAATTGCGCCGCCATAGTCGACAGAATGCATGAATGCACGTTCCTCTGCGTTCCTAGGGGCTTGTTCGCGCGAAAGGCACAAACCGGGTGTGATGGGCGTCGAGACATACTTGGAGTCAGCCATGCCATCGCGTGCGAGCATCTCTGCACAATACTGTGGCTGGGAGATGGTGAGGGAACGAGCGGCGCGATTGCGGTGAATCCTGGTGCCTAACAGCTCAGTTGTAGGCCCGAGATTGCGCAGCTTGAAGTGGCTGGCTAAATCAGCGATTGCCTGCTTCATCGCAGGGAGAGATGTAGATGCAAAGGTGATGTCGTCAACAAAGACAGGCAGGATGATGCGGACATCACCTCGCACGAAGATGTAGACAGCTGCGTCCGAGTATGACTGTCTGAAGCCCATGAACTCGAGGGTGGTGCGCATCTTGCGATTCCAGCGGTTTCCTCCCTGTTTGGTGCCATAGAGTGACTTCTTGAGCAGACATACCAATTCCTTGGGGTTTCCCTCTGTGAAGCCCTCGGGTTGCTCCATGTAGACATCGCAGTCCATGTCGCCGTTCAGATATGCGTTAGAGACGTCGACAGACCAGAGATGGAGGTCGTGAAGGGCGGCAAGGGCGAGAGAGTGGGGAGGCGCACAGTTGGGGCAAAGACCTTGAGATATTCGAATCCCGGACGCTGGGAGAAGCCTTGTGCGACGAGATGGCCCTTGTAGCGCTCGAAGGAGCCGTCTGCACGATACTTCTGTGTGAATACCCATCTGGAACCAATGACTGGTCGGTTCTTGGGGCGAGGGACGAGAATCCA
>JBBPQN010000683.1:0-13224 GCA_038092575.1 Boletus subluridellus
CCAGGTCCCCTGACCATTCGATGAATGCAACGACGCAGGGATAAACGAATCAATACCACGAACCTCAACGTATGCGCTAGACCCAGAGGTCAGATGAATTCCCATGAAGGCAGCCTGGCATGCCGTGTTCACAGTACCATTTTTGCAGTTCGAATATTGCATGTTGGTACCGTCAGCTAGATACACTCTATTAGTATTTTTGCTGTATGTCGAAGAGTACCATACGGACCTCCTCCAAGCCTGTCGATCACAGGGATGAGCGAATTCCTTGTAGTAGCATAGATGGCTTACCGGACATGAGTGTCCCAGAGACCAGCAGCGCCTTGCTGACCAGAGGGATCGTGGACATTCCACTCCAGCATGATTGCCCCAGGAGCTGGAAAAGAATGAGATCACCTGTGATCAAGTAACATTCTACTCACCAGGACCAGCCGTGGAGAAGATGATGTCACTAATCTCCAGGACGCCCTGGGAACCAGCAGTGCCTGCTTGTACAACGACACGCGGGTTGGTCTGAGATTGGAAATTGCCGCCTCCTCCGAGGATGACGGGCCATGCCTCCCCGACAATCTGAGTTCCCGCAGGAATGGTGATCGTGTCTGTGACATAGTATACACCTGCATCAAAGAAAATGATGTTGCATCCGGCGTACTGTGAGACAAACAGGTTCAGATGGCAATTCCAGTGTCTACATAGATGCAGGCTATACCTGGTTGAAGACGTTCTGAATAGCAGTAGTGTCATCTGTCTTGCCGTCACCCTTGGCACCTTGGCTCTTGACGCTGATGAACTGGCTCGCTGCGTAGTTTGCATATTGAGGATGTGCCTTTCCAAAGATTCGGCCCGAGCTGTCGAGGAGCCCCGAAGGCTTGTTTGCCGAGACAATATTTCCCTGTACCCAGGTCTTCTGGCCACTGGTTCCGGAGTACACGTGTCCTTGACCCCATGAGGCGATAGTAGTAGTACCTCCTGTGAGGATAGTAGCCCCACTGGCAACACCAACCGCCGTTGGAACGTTCGTCAACTTGATATTGTTAAGAACCAAAGAGTACGGAAGGGTGCCGTTACTGGCGAGCGAGGACTGAACGAATACGTGTGTGTTGGTAACGACTGCATCGATAATGGCCTCGGCACCAACACCCTGAATAAGTCTGGTGAATAATGAAAAAACTGTGTCCGCGAAGAGATACTTCACCTGATTCGATACCGTGATTCCACCAACACCCAGGCCAAAGCCAATCTGTGAAAGAGAATCAGGTATGCTCTGCGTCGGAGCGCAAGCAGCTCAATTTCGCTTACGGTACAGTTATTGATAGTAACGCCTTGGAATGTGAATCCTGATGGAGATGTCAGAGAAAGGTTTCTTTGATCGACAGCGAAACAACAGACCCCAGTTCCAGATACCCGATATAGCTGGGAAATACCTGATGAGCGTCCGTTTACTTACATCACGACTCCCACTCACCAGTATTGGCATTATTGACCGTAAGGTTGCGAACCGTGAACTGTTGACTTCCGACCTGAATACCAATATTTCCTGAATGATAATTCAATATTTTGTTCCGTTCGCTGAGGGTCGTTGAATACCTCCGTTGAAAACAATGTCTGGCAAGATGTAAGCGTCCATGTTGTACATCGTTGTGACTACTTACCTCCCATGAAACCACCGCTAGAGAGATCAACGGGGGTGAGTATAAACCAAGCAAAGATTGTTAAATTATAATGAATGCCAACCTTCCGTTTTCCATGAACATCCCTGTCACAAAGAATGAGGTTCGTCCCAAGAGATGTTGTTTCTTTTCTTACCTTGATGTTTGGTTCCAGAAGCAGTGGACATCTCGACCACGACATTAAACAACGATGTCGCCTGAGCCACTTGCCAGTGTAAACCGATTGCCGAGTTCCCGGAAGGAATCTGCCTCAAATCGATGATCAAGTTCCGGACAGAGCGGAAGCTATAGCAAGACGAATCTGAACACGTGAGCGACGAATGACAATCGATAATCCGTACAAGTTATTCTGATTGGTGAACCACTGAGCGCCGAAGCCATCGGGAATGTAAGGGTCGGAGTCTGCTTCGCTTTAGATCCGGGTTCTATGATGAGATCTGAAGGAACTGACCAATGATCGCGAATCCGCTGAATTGCGAACTTGCGAGAAGAGTTGGAGGATTCTTGGCATCTCCGATCATTTGGGTATAGTAGTAGGCGTCAATAGCCGATGAGACTAGATAAGTGCTAATCATGGGTTAGCGCGGCGCACACGGCAATCAAGTTCGACGAATTTACCCTTGAGGGAAATACACGATTGCTGGAGAGACACTACGGATTTCGCGTTAGTCACAAAGCATGGACGGAGAACGACCTCATACGTCGACTCGGGGCAAGTGCCTCCCCCGCAGCGACTTCCTGATGTCATAGCTGCACTGCGAACGCGAAAATCAATGAGAGCCCTCGTGAAATCATAGATAACTGACTTGATTGCGGCCGTATCATCAGTGACGCCATCACCCTTGGCTCCAAAGTCTTTGACGTTGCGAAAAACTTGATATGAACTTGGGTTGGCATTGAATGGAGAGGTTCCCTGGTGTTTGATTGTCTCGAGCCAATATGGATCAGTTGGTGACGCCGTACCGCTACCTAGAGCAGCTGAGCATGACGAGCCGAGACCAAAAGCAGTTCGAGACGCATATAAGACTGTACTGAGAATGAGCAATGCAGAACTGAACCACATGACTTAAGCTGGAACGAAGAAAAGATGTCGTGAAAACGGTGAGCAGACTTCACGGCGAGAAATGAGGGGATCAGGGCATTTATATACTCATGCCAAATTTCGCGAGCGCTATGCAAGGATTACCCGACCGAAGGAGCGTGACAACAAGGTGTTTCAGCACGAGGTACACTTCTAGATGACGATGACCTGTCATCGGTAATAAGTTAGGTCCGCAAACAGGAGGAAGGACACAAACGCGTTTGGTCTGGGCGAAATTGAGTCTCTTCCGCTGGCGGGCACGTCAGCGATCCATTCCTTGAGGTGACTTGCTACGGCCCGTTCTGCTGTCGAGTGCACGAGAACACCACCGAAATTCAAATTGAGAGACATGTGGCCGACACTTGTGCTTTTGACGGTCACGGTCAAAAAGCCAAGACACGTCCTTTTGGTTTGAATGTGGGGCAAATAGTAATCAGCTTCGGACGGGCCCATTATGCCGGAAGGCCATCTGACGAACTGAGGTGCCCAATCACCGAGACATTAGGTTGGTTACGTAATCGATATGTGTTCGAAACTGTCAATCACATCGATTGACTTGGGTCCGCAGAGATACGCGCAGATGCGGTTGTGAGGGAGGCGACGGTCTTGCAAAGTCATGCAACCATCCGGATCTCAGTCATTTATTCGGTCAGGTTATTCATTGACCATATATAGTAAAACGCCCCACCTTCTTTGATGAAAACCCCATATATATTCCCTGCAGGTGGCCGCATGCAAGTACCCTCCGCGAAATGTATCAATATGGAAGTACCAATTATACATTGAACCTCCAAGACTCTCAATCTCGCGCTGCCACGTCCTACAAAAATCTAAAAGAGTTAGCCATTAACGAAACTGGTGCCACACCCCATGCGTCACGCGCCTATAATGCTCGTCAGAATGACTAAGAAGCCGATGCACTACGCACCGAGGAACACACTTGCCATGCACGGTATTCTGACAACGATCCCAGAATAGCAGATGTCAGAAGGGACACGAAGATGAACAGCTATACGTGCAAGGTGTTTCGACCTCCAGACCCTCGGAAAGAAACAAGCCAAACAAGCCACGTGGACAGCATATCAATACAGTGTGTGCGTTTGGTTACGCTCGCCCCTGACATCAGAAAAACCGAAACAACACATTTGTTCGTGTGATGTGCTTAGGGAGCACCTCAAAACTCTTGCGCGCATGCGATGCAATCGCTGCCACCCTCACCGCATGCTTTGAGAAGCGGGACGGAACATAGAGATACAATTTGGGAGGGTTAGCACGTAGTGTGCGCAAAGCATCAAAATTTGAAGGACCCAATTGCCTTGATCAAGTGACAGATTAACGGAATGACGCGAATCAAGTTAAATTTGCAACGTACCATCCAGACTCAGCCAACTCAAAAGAGAAAGGACAACTTCTAACTTCTGCTAATGCGGCTCAAGTCGTTGGCACTTGGATATGATATGTATAGTGAAGTGCAACCTACATCACCGGAAGGATGGTGCGAAGTGCTTGCAGACTTGATGTCTAAAGAAGGGAACTGTTCGCTTTCATTACCGGCCCAGACTTCCGGTGGTCTGATGGTGGTATATCGGACGGTTCAAATCTGCCCAACCTGCGACTCTCCTGAGATAGTACCCAATTACCCAGGTTACGTGAGTACATGCGTTGCAAGGCAGCCTCCAAAAGCATTTGTTTTCTTCGAAAACAAGATGCGAGAAAGACAAACTGCACTGGGTCGTGGAGGTAGCAAGTATCAGGCACGATGAATGATCTCACCGCCTGAGCTGGGTCGGTATATGGGAAGCAAATAGACTGGAAGGTGCTCAGAGGTCGTATACGCGGCATATTCCGACTCGGATGAATGAGGATTCACCAACGATACTGAAGTGGGACAGTGCTTTTGTTACCTATGGCAGCTGGTCCCTATCATTTAACGAGCCATCCGAGTCGTGCACGGACTTACCAAAAAGAGCGATCCGTCCATGAAGTCATCAGTAGTAGTTCCCGTTTTCGTCTCCACTGCACAATACCCCCGTCGGGTACTAGTATAGCGGAGTCGTGAGAATGAGTATTGCGTAAATATACAGCGAGCCTTTCACCCTGATCACTTTCCTAATTTCCTGGCACCTGAGCAAGTTCCGCTGATCCTGTGACGAGATCAGTCGAACTTAGAGAGCGATAAAGATATCCGCTGTTGATATCTGAGATAAAGAGCGAGCCTCCAAAGACTTGTTCAAGGGTGGTTGGTAAGGCCACCACAGCGTAAATTGTCGTTAAGTAAGGGAATGCACTTGTATGCACCGAGAGTGAAGGTGTGTGAACCACTGACAGTGGGCATGACGAGTACGGCGGCTGCATCGCTAAACTACCCCAGTCTGCTTGTCGACTCCTTGCAAGTCTCTGCCATCTGTATTGGCGTACTGCAAACGAGTAGGTCGCCCGCGATGATCGGTGCCACCGGGCGGGTATTGACACCGATGGGACAGAACTGAACTGACGATGCAAACTTGAAAAGGTTAGCGATTCGACAAGGTCGCACACCACAGGTCATGGCGGCGATGACGACGCGGTTCGGATGAGGCTATGAATGGCAACAAGGAACGTCCCGTCCATTGCTGTCTCAAAAATGACAGATTCATCGGATAAAGACTAGGGAGTAGTGACGGTTAGAGTTAGAGCCTCGCGCACGACGACCCCATGACTCTCGGACACGTTGAAACGTCGATGACTAATCGATTACTCGCTCATCCGACACCGGATCATGATAACCGCACCGTCGGCTCTGTCCGCCAGCACAGCACAACCAGCGCTTGGAAACTGGCAGGATCGCTCTGGAGACCGCCACGACTATTGTTTGGTGCCGGAAAAGTTTTTTGCACAAGGGGATCGAATCGCAACTGCGACCATCGATCGTGAATCCATCCGCCAGAGTCCGACTCTAACAGTCACAATGGTCGCTTACTCGCTGATACTTCGACGTCAGGAATCGGCTCGCGGGTGGTCAACGCTGCTCTCGGCAGCCAAAGCCTCTTCGCCGTATCTGACAGTGGCATCAAGCGGCTCGACGTATCCACCATATTGATACTCTCTGATGGTGACAATATATTCGCGTTTGACTCCCTAGCAATGAAAAGCTCACTGTACACTCTGCAAATTGTCTTGTCATAGTTTGGGACACATTGACACATACCCAGCTTGGTCCAGCCATTGAATTCACTCAGAAAGATTCGAACAATCGCACTCTTTCCAGACCAGTGGACAGGACACAGTTAGAGAGCTCCAAGGTATCCGAGTTCTATCATCCTATCTCACTGTATGTAGCCTACCATTGACGACCTTGGTGTTTCCGGCAGGCTTCATCACGATTTTGATCCTATCTCGTTCCAACACGGGTCCCGACACTTTATTTCCTCTACAACCTAATAGTATGCAGTTGCCGCTCGTCATCTTTGAATTCTAGTCACATCACTCCCTCGCCAATCGCGCGCTCATCCGAGCTCGCGAGCTCGCCACAGTGGGACGCAGCGAGGATTGACACCCAAAAGGTAGCTCCGGATTACTTCTTACACCTGTTTGCGCTAACATGAATGCACATCCAGTCCATTGAGATTCGGCCGTCGGTGATTGGCCTCATCGCAAAGAGTGCGGCATTTGTCGGCCAGGGAACTTAAAACTCTGAGGGAGTATATCAAATAGTCGACCTCGCGTTCGCGCTCTGTCGGTTTCAAGACATCGGTTTTCTCTTGCTCATCAAGGTGTGTGATCACTATACCGGATCATACTGTCGCTAGGCTTTTCGGTTTGTTCGTTCCGTTATTTTGCCTACCGCCGAAGAGCATGATAAAGCATTGAATGGTCCCAGCACGATACAACACACTCTTTCAATTTCATTCTGGGTCGTGCGTTCTTCCATGTGCTCATTCTCAAGCGGACGCTTCTGCCTCCCGGCGCCTACACGCGCTGATCCGTGTTGTTCCTTGACCCTGGCAGACAGTCTCTCTTAATATAAAATCAGGGTGTCGAAACCTGTCACCGTTTTCCTCCTTCCCGTCGACCATGGCGCCACGTAGAGACTTGCACTGGCCATCACTCGCGATCCTCGCCGCTGGATTACTTTCTGTGGATCCTGTAGGGATTCGCGCTCAAACTTCGACCGCTGTTTGTCTATCCTCCTTCAATTGGGTACGATGCTCCGCCCTATCCCAGGTGTTTCACTCTCAAAATGCCTTCGATGACTAGATGAACAACAGCAGGAACCAGAGCCCTTGTGTTGTTGCAGCATATCTGCAAGGCGCGTGCAATGGTGGCCGTACGCTCCTTTTATGTCATACTCTTCTACAGAGCTCTGATGTTCAACAAGAATTTACCATCTCTGGTCTCTCACCCAACACTCATTATACTGGTCCATATGCAGAAGAACAAAACGAATGTCAATGTAGCTCTGTCACATACAGCGCGATAAGTGCTTGTGGTCTCTGCCAGAACCGTACAATTATCAGGTAATGTGATCTCCCGCGAAACGCCGTTCACACACCCTTATCTATCACCATCAGATGGAGCACATGGGACTTCAATTGCACGGCTGTCTATCCAGAAATGTATGTTCTCACGTGCTGTGCAGTTCCCATGCAGTTTACCATTCCCACAGCTTCCCTCCAGGTATTCCTGATGGTACGGCGGTGCCGGCATGGGCATTTCAAGACGTGACAGTATGCATCACATGCATTGGCCATCTGCTGACACTTTGTTGAGGGTTCTTTTCCAGGGAAGCGATATGTTCGACGTCACGCTTGCTCAAACTGTTGGCGGTAAGTTGCCATTATATAACCGTTGCATGTAATATCCATCAGATCATTCAGATAACCCTGAGTCGACTGCAACGAATGCCCAATCCACGGGTTCTCCCGTTGCAACGTCAACTACTGCTACAACATCTCTTACTGACTCGCCATCGCCCTCAAGCATCTCAAGCCCAATTTTCTCGAGTAGAAGTTCAAACACCGGGGCGATCGCCGGAGGTGTTGTTGGTGGTGTCATCGGAGTTGCACTGGTCGCTGGAGTTGTCTTTTTTGTCATGAAGAAGAAGCGTTTTCAGCCATCGGTACAGTTTGCTGGTCGCCCACCTTCATCTGCCCATCTTTCCCCTGGTTCTACATACGCCGCTCCTTCCGCTCCTCAAACAGCACAACTCAGGCTCTATGTGAGTGGAGAGACACCGTCAAAGGCTTTGATGTCTGACAATATTCCAGGACCCGTCGAATCCCAGCACATTCCCTACTTTTGCACCTCCGAACACTACTATGACTCAATTATCCAGCAAGGTCCATAATCCCGCTATCAATCACTCCGCCCCTTCAGTGCGTGCCACGAACTACAATGGCATGCCGGAAATATAAGGGCAGAGGGATTCTCGTTTCGGACCTCGAAGGTTCACGTCATGCCGCTTGACCCTTTTCTGTTTCTAACCGTCGCGATCTCATCTGGACAAAACTCACTCAGTACCAATTGGTTCTGCGTGGTTATTCCTCCACCCACAAATGTCCTTTGTGTAGTTTCTCTTTTGAACGTGTTCTTTGTGGTCAACCACGACTTTGATTTGGAGTGCTCACAGTCACATTAGGTTCTGTAGTCTGATGGAACCCACTGCATTTGGATGGGCGGTATCCGGTCAGAGCCTCATCAGTCATTCACAGTCATGCCTTGTGTATAGCTGCGGACGTAGCATTTTCTACGAATCTACAAAATCTCATTCCCTAGTAAACTGCCCTCAAACTCAAAGCAGTACTTGGTGGTTAGGAGCCTGGGTCATAGTCTGTGAGTCGCTTTTACTCGGATGATGTTCACCTGGCGTGGGTCGGAAGGGATGCGCTCGGCTCAGCGGTGAGTTCGGGAAGTCCGAAGAATCCGGATCACCCCGGGGCTGCGATCTCGGCCGGTCATTAGAGTAGCCGTGGTGGTACTACCATTACTAAGGGCGAGTACAGGCGAGTTATTGAATTCAGTGATCACACTGGCAGCCCCTCATTTAGTCTCCCCTAGCTCGGCAGATTCTTGATAGTATAATACTTACCGTCATCCTTCAACTGCTTCAGGGAGATACATATTCGCGGATTTCCATCAGCCCGAGAGCAAGAGGTAAAACAGCACCAAATGACAAGATGGACGAGACTGTCAACCTCTTCAGGTCGCGCAATTTTTTTTCCATTTCTTGTTCTGGACCGAAATTTCTCCCTTCCATCCCTGGGTGAACTGTGCGTGACAGTTCCACTCAGCAAGCACAAAAATGGTGTTCAATGAATCTTCCCAAGTCTCAAGACCACACCATTCATGCAGGGGATCTAACGTTCTCGAACAAAAGATGCCAACTTCCGTCCCGACGAACACCAAGCAAGTCTTCAAGGGTATTCATCTACTAACCGATGTTCAGTAATGCCTTATCAAACGCTGGATAGAGTATGTCGAGACGGTGGTTGTCAGGCAGCAGAAGACTCAGATGGCAACTACCATTTATTGACCTTCACTTACGCATGATCAGCTCGATGGTTTAGATATTGAAGTGGTGCGACGGACTAAACTGCGCTGAAAAACAGGGGGGTCACGTTGTCGCTTCGCCATGAAGATACTTGTAAATGGTCGTCGTATGAGTTGTCCGTCAAAGCTATTAAAATTCCCTCGAGAAGTCCCGACGCGAAGAAATTCCTACTGACTAACCTCGGTTCATTGAAGAGATGATTACAACACAAATATGTATTTAGCCTATAAGTCTGAGTCCATGACTCCGGGACAGAATCACCCCCTTCCCCCATCACGCAAGTACAGCGACACCAGCGCAATACGCAATGTCAGACCGCAGGCGGACGCTGGTCCGATACGCCTGCCCTTCTACCATGCGTCATCTCCACACCACCACTACCACCACCGCCACCACCATCGACACTGCCCAAACCACCGGCACCCACAGCGCTCCCCACGCTCTGCACCGTTCCCGTACCCGGTACCGCAGCGCGCGACCGACTCTGCTCCGTTCGCGAACCAGCGTGGACAGTGGCCACACTCTCTTTTGTTGACGTCCTCGAATGTCCCGAGTACGTCGTCGTCGCCGATACACTCCCCTCCCGTTTCTTATGTTTCTTCATCGACGGCGTCCGAGACCAGGTAGTCGTTGCCCCAGTCGGCCCGCGCACTGTGGAAGCCGAATACGACGGTGGATTCAGTCGCGCGCGTTGCCCCGGGGGAGCCATCACACGCTCGGAGAGGGCTTCGGCAGCTTTACCTGTCGGTGGAGACGTGTTCGATCGGTTCGTCTGGCGCCTGGAAGACGTAGCAAGGAAGGGTGTGATCATGTCAGCGGCATCTGCGATGGGTGGTGCCGCGTTATGCCCACTTGAGGAGAAACCGGCGGAAACCGGAGAGACAAGCGACGTCGGTGCCAGACTCGTCGTTGAATGGACGGGTGATGTGAGATAAGGGGAGACGGGTGCGGATGACGCGTGTCCATACCCGGACAGGGTGGCCTGCACTGGGTTCCGGCTCCAAGTCGAGGGTACGACGACCGGGTGGGAGGCATTGAAGGATGGGACACCAATAGGGCCTGTGTGCGTTCTTCGGCGTCGGTGGCGACGCACTACCCAAAAGATGAACAGCCCTCCAATGATAATGATTATAATACCCCCTATCACGCCTCCCACTATCGCCCCGGTTGGTACACTCGAAGAAGAGGAAGCCGTCGCAGTTGATGACGGGACCGGACCACTGGTCACACCCGAGCTGTCTAGTAGTAGCAATGTAGAAACATGATCAGTCAGAGTTCGCGTCAAATTGGAGGTGGGTACCTCCTTCTGCTATATTTGTTGCTTGCGTGATGTTGAATACTGCGTTTTCCCAAGTCGAAGCTAGGAGGAGGTAGTGTGAGATACACATAACCAGGGTTTGGCGGAACCCCCACGGTCTGTGATAGCCCAGAATGGGACGCCTTGCGGGAAGCTAACTCCAGATGGAAGGTACCTGCAAGCAACAATCGTTAAGCTTTGAATGATATCGAGCTCAAGACTGCCTCACGAATCATTCGATGCATAAATCCCACAGTTAGCGATCCATGTACTCCAGCTACGAGAGTATGAGATAAACCTGCATGCATACATGGCGAAGAGACAAACCTGGTGTACTGAGTTTGTCCAACACAGAAAGAGCAAGCACTCAACAGATTGTAGCTCGACCAAGAACTAGTAATCGGTATGAGTATTCTGTTAAGTACTGAATCCCGAATCTCTTACCAGGTGCAAGCGTTGGTCGTCGTAGCGTTCGGGACATAATTGCTTTCTTGGAAATTGTTCACAGACACGGTATCTAGTATAAAGAGTCAGCATAGACAGCAAGTAACCTATTGTCATCGGGTGCGAAGTCCACTCGAGCAACTGAAATTTCACTCGCATTCTGGGTTGCATAGTTGACCAACTTCCTGTGCAACCGTGCAAGGATCCTGCTCCTCTTGGTTCAGCATCCATGAGTAACAATTCGAAGCCGTGGTCATCGTGATCAATCTCAGTCGTGGAGCAACGGGAAGCGACAGAACAAGGACGCAATTCCAGAGGATTGACGCCCGAGAGACTCAGTGAAGATGGTCTTTGTGGGCAGAGGGAACTAGGATGAGAACTGTCCTCTACTGCGGAGCGAGGTGTGTGACATGCTTGAACTTTGGCGGCAATTAGACCGGCTTTGACGCTGGGTGCACTCCCTATAATTCGCCGTCCATGCGAAGCGGGACCCCGTGAACGTGCCTGTTATGAGTTGACCATTCTTCTCCGGGAAGAGTAGGAAGCGCTGTGATCCTGCGAATAGCCACGGTGATACGCCGACCAGAAAGTGGTCAGAAGACGGCGGGGGCTGTCAAGATAATCAATGTTCCTAGACTCGTGACCCTCTACGGGCTCCCCATGTGCAGAAAACCAGTCGGTTTCACGTATAGAACTTGCTAATTTGACTATGGGGCCGTGACACGATCCTGATAAAGAGGTCTAGACAAGTAGAGAGTGAGCTCAGGCTAGTGACTCTAGGAAAGTGGGAAAGACATGCATGTCAGCGCTCTTGTTGAAACACGTGTGGAATGCTCGTTATCGGTATTGAATATTGAATGCCGGTGTGATGCGGCAGAGATGTCTTCCATCCCCCGCAAGTTCCCGCAAGAGTCCCGTGGGCGAAAAAAAAAATGCAACTAAGTAGAAGTTTGTCAACTTGCTACGATACATGTCTCGATGGCTCAGTGTGGCATGCAGTGGTTTTACAAACCAAGTTTTAACTTTTTACCACGAGGTCCTTGGCCCAGCCACTGAGTAACTCAGTACTAACTGTATGTATCTTCAAGCTTCAAGTTTGGAAAGACGCTTTTAGCACGCTCACTCGTTTCCCAGTTCCAGGCCCGAGTTATCTATACATGTGACTTCTGGCGTTTCCGCGGCGATGATATCCCGTTGATCAAGTGCCACTGAGACCCGATTGTCAGCGTGCATGTGCACCCTGATCCGCTCAGTGCCCAAGCGTGCTCCCGTAGCCATTCACGCACTTTGACAACCACCGTCACACATTCTGCCGTAGGCTGTCGTTATCCTTTGAACGACAAGTGATTTGATTCGCGCAACACCAGAGCAGCAATGGGTTCTGTCATTCTCTCTCTCTTCGTAACCATAGTCTTCTCGCTCCCTCAAGTGTGGGCCGTTCACCCAAACATTCTTGACCCTGCCTCGAATGCGACGTGCCAACCCGAGTATGCATGGATGAATAGCGCGGAACAACGAAGTCCCTGTTTGACAGTCGCGTACGTGATCGCGGCATGCGTTGGGGATAGTAAGTTCTTCCATTTCCAGGATTTGTATGAGACGCTTACTCGTTGCCTGAAACCGGACAGCTTGGACGCAACCCGCTCTGCCTTCTGGGTACAAGTATGATTCGCCGAACGGTACGACGGCAACCCCTTGTTACTGGTACGATCCTCTCGAGCTCGAGTCTCGATGCCCGTTCATTGGTTTGGTGCCAATAGTTCCTGGTCTTGTTATAACCTCATGATGGCTTGCACGCTTTGCCAGGGCCCGACCTATACGAGCGATATCACGGCGTGAGTGCTTTCTCTGTGACTTAGGGTACCGTTTTGACGACCGTGTTCGCAGCTGGCCCTCATTCTCCCAAAACTGTCCTTCGAGCTACACGGATCAGTGAGTATTTGCTAATGTTCCTCCGTACCATGTATCATATCTGACCCTACCAACCAGAGTATTCCCGCAGGGCTATGTCCTTCTGAATAATGCTTCAATACCTTACTGGGCTACCATCAACCGTACGAATCCCTACATTTGTCATACTCGCATTCCTAACATTGAGTCTAGCGACGAACTGGTCGAACGAGTTATTCAACATAGGGCAAGCACAAAATTATGCCAATCAAAGTGAGTCTCCCTTCCCTTACCCACCATCGGATCCTCTCTC